>PITA01014869.1:0-52033 GCA_004023965.1 Spilogale gracilis | reverse complement strand
GTTTTGAAGAATGTTGGTGGAATTTTGATCGGAATGGCATTGAAAGTATAGATTGCTCTGGGCAGTATAGACATTTTGACAATGTTTATTCTTCCGATCCATGAGCATGGAATGCTCTTCCATCTTTTTGTGTATTCTTCAATTTCTTTCATGAGTGTTCTGTAGTTCTTCGAGTATAGATCCTTGACTTCTTTGGTTACTAACTTTCTACTTTAATACTCTCCCCTCACTCTAGCAGAAAAATCTTATGTACTTCTGAATAAAAATAAATTTATTAAATATGAATCCCTTAAACTATTGCCCTTCTCCTTTCTATTTGATGAGACTTGCCTTTAATAAGAAAAATTCTCCCTCTTTTCTTAATTTTTTTGTACTATTGATAACATTTCTTTCATCATGTCAGGAACTATATTGTTCAGTTTAACCATAACCCCATCATAACTTTAACATCCCTCACTGGTTACTTCACAGTGATATTTAAATATATTGTTAGCTTACATCTATAAGGTTCTGTTTCAACTTCATAATTCTTTATCCAGGGAGCAAATATTTTTTGACTTCTGTGTTAGTTTTCACAGACACATATATAAATAAAAAGATATGATTCTTGTCCTCATGGAATTTACCATGCAGTGGTAAATTAGACACTAAAAATTAATTAAAAATCTGCAAAATATATTTGTATAAAGTGCTAATAAACATTTATGATGTTATAGGATTGCATTCAAAAGAAAATTATTATTTAGTGTACATATAATCTTTTAGGAAGAAGTGCATTAATTGTTAATTAGAATTGGATCAACTTACGTGTTCAGATGCTGAATGGACTCTGGAACTCCACCAGTTTACACACCTGGAGCAGTGTTATTATAAATTACAGATTTTAATGATGGAAGAATATATGTTGGAAGGAAACCTGAGAACTCAGGAATAAGCTTTGTATTTCTACCACTGCACATTCTTTGTCTCAAGTCTTTAGCCACTGTCAGCACTAGGATTAAGCACTGTGCCACAGAGACTCTCAAAGGCAGCTTGTGGTAGAGTTTTCACCATGAGCTGCTGGGCAGGTGCATTTTAGGAACATGGATAGCCTTAATCCCGGAACTACCCACCTCCCCACCAATCCCTAGACTCCTCCAAATTCAAGTGCAAACATAAATCCAATTAGAAAACAATACCAAGCAATGCCGACAGGTTGGTATATCCTGTTTCAAAACCACTCACAGATCGATAGATACAAGATACCGTTTTAGTTTGGCTTCAAAGACAATGAAGAGGAAAATAATTGCAATTCTACCAATGCCAACAAACCTTTAGACCAGGCATCTGTGTACCCGCCAGTGATACAGATGGAAAATGCTGCAGAAGAAGAGAAGGCTGATTTATGGAAGAAGTCGAGAGACCTGAGAAAGAAAAAAAACCTGTTAAAAGGAAAACAATTCTTCTGTTCGTGAAACTTCTTTAGAAGGACATGCTAATCCACTGTAGTATCTGCAGGCTACATTTAGCACTTGCTGGAAGTTGTTAAGCAATAAGTTATCGTCCTAATAACCTTCAGGTAGAAATTGTACAAATAGAAACCAAATACTGTAGGAAAGTTAATAATCCTAAAAGGAGGCATCTAGCTCTATCCAGCCTTGTTTGGTGAGATATTCTATGAACTATGCAATTTATGAGTCTAGAAAGGATGAACGTGAATGAAACAATTTGGTTAGAGGGCAATTTATAAGAAAATGCAAGGTTGAGAACAAAAAATGTGAAGGAAAAGGCAGCCCCAAATATGAATATGTTGTTCCTTTATTTTGTTGACTTTTATAAGAATGTTTGCTCAAATATGTGATTCAGAAACATGAAACACTTATTCCAAAGCTCTTGTAAGATGTCAAGTTTCTCAAATGTTGCCAAGCTTTTGTGTTTTACAGTAGAATTTCGCTTTGAACTTGAGTTATTTTCCAAATGAGACGCTAGTAAAACCAGAGTCTGTGAGGCTGATTTGGATAATTCTACTCTCTACTTTTCTCACAGGATAGAAATACACAGCATGTGGTAGAAGGTGGGCAGGTAAATTGACAGCAAAGACAAATTGATACCCTGAAAATCATTAGGCAGTTTGAAGTAGCAAGTTGAACACTGTAACTGTTTCATGTTCCTGTAACTCCTGAGGCTGGAATGCTAACTTCTGTTTCTTTCATTGTCAAAATGGTTGATGATTAGCAGCTGGAGTATTTTTTTCAATGAATATATAGTTTCATGACTCGTATTTCACTTCATGGAAGAAAACATTTTATACGATGGCAATAACTAAAGAGATTCAAGGTGACAGTGTTGAAGAAGTGGAAGAAGATGATAATATAGCAGACCATTATTAACAGCATTAATATCTGGCAGATTACAAACTATAGTGACTCTGGCTATATATATCTTAGAAAATAATAACTTACAATTTCAGATTTTTTAATTTCCCGGATTTCTAAACTGAAGGGTTTAAGCATATTTTAAAAACTGAATTCATTGGATTTAGAAGTTTATAGTAAAATTTTGTATGAAATATATAGGATGCAGAAAAGTAGCTAATGTATATTCATTCACTACTGTAGACATTGGGTTTTGGGAACTACTTCATATAGCAAGTGTGGATTGTATCAGAATTGTAGCTAAGAGATATAAATATTTTGAAAATTTTCTAAAAAGAACAATTGAGGATTTTCAAGTCAGCTTACAGAATTGATTCTTTTATCACTTGGGACCAGAAATGCTATCTCTTTGTATGAACTGAGAATGCTTTTTACATGTTGACTTCCACATATTAGCAAAGAGTTAAAAATACCCTTCAGACTTAAAATTGATGCTAGCATTCTAATTTTGTTTGGGGATTGTTATATTACGTGACTGTTAAAAATTGTTGATATTAGGATAATTTATCCCTGGGCCACTAATAAAATCTTAACTTCACCAGAAAAGAAAAAATATTCTCAATCTAGAGAGTATCACTACAGAACTGAGCATTGTCATACACGATATCCACTCATATTAATTTATTTTTCTCCCTTTGTTGTGAGCAGTTGTTATTAATACCCAATGTGCATTGGAATGCCCCGCATACTCTTTTTTTTTTTTTTTTTAAGATTTTATCTATTTATTTGACAGAGAGAGAGATCACAAGTAGGCAGAGAAGCAGGCTCCCCACTGAGCAGAGAGCCCAATGCGGGTCTCGATCCCAGGACCCTGAGATCATGACCTGAGCTGAAGGCAGAGGCTTTAACCCACTGGTGCCCCCCAGGCACACTCTTAAAAAGTATCCAATATCTAAACTCGATCCCAGATAACCAGAATCAAAATCTCTGGATACTGATCTGGGGACTCTTTTGTTGCTACCTACTATCTCTTGATGTGTAGTGGAGATTGAAAACTGGAGACATAAAGAAGTTAAATGCATTCTTCCTTAAAAGGGAAAAATACCTTCTTTCAAATTAATATTTAAAATCAAGATTTCCATTTTTACCGTGTGTGTAATTTCCTCATTTACAAAGAGATTTACCAAGTATTTTGGAAAATACGTGTGACTTGATCATGCTACCATGACAATATTATATAGTAAGCTTGTATTTTGAAAGACTACAGCATTTGATTTTTTTTTTAAGAATTTGGCTCTTAATAAGGTATTCATTTACAGAAGTAGTAACCTAGTTAGAGTGATACAGATTTAACAAAATAAGTACTGTTGTTTTCATAATTGAAGAAATGTGCAATCCCAAAACTAGGTTTGTGCAAATCGTTACTGAATTTCAAACATAAATAAACCCTACATAGTGTAAAAACATATCTATCTTTTTTCTTTATTTCAAGTTTTAATTTAATCTAATAAGCCAGAAAGTGTTTCCAAATATTTCATAGCAACAATTCCCTACACAGAATCATATTAATGGGAAAGCATTTGGGGCTTCCCCTAATTTAATGGGGCATTTTATTATGTTTAAATAAAGGGTTCTTTACAAATGAGATCTCCTGCAGAATAGGATCGTATCGAAAAAGCAGTAGATACCTGTCAATAATGCCCATGAGCCTTATAAAATATTTTTATTTCTTTCATGGTATGCTACGCTTCATCAGATTCCTTAATCCGAGCTGCATTTCACGTTGCCATTCTGAAACAGCTCACTGATCAGTAATTTCTCCTCTAGCTGTTGCAAAACAACCACAAATACAGGCTATTCTGGGAACTGGGATTTGTTGTGCATAAATCATATTTTAAAAATCATTTCCAAATGAGATTAATTTATGATAGGAAAATTATTCTTCAAAGAGAGGTGAAACTGAGTTTTGAGTGCTTTTTCTATGTATAAGACCAAATTTATCATTTGGTGGTTAGGGATTTCTCTGAGGGGAAAAAAAAAATGACACCAAAAAAGAAATAAGATGCTTCCCACATTGGCTTTAATAGCTCTTTAAAATGGTATTAGAAAAGAGAATGACTGGGACGCCGGGGTGGCTCAGTTGGTTGAGCGACTGCCTTCGGCTCAGGTCATGATCCCGGAGACCCGGGATCGAGTCCCACATCGGGCTCCCTGCTCGGCGGGAATCCTGCTTCTCCCTCTCTCGCTCCCCCTGCTTGTGTTCCCTCTCTGGCTGTGTTTCTCTCTGTCAAATAAATAAAATCTTTAAAAAAAAAAAAAAAAGAAAAGAGAATGACAGATTACATTTTCACTGAATTTTTTGATTGTGCTTTAGATGACTTGTATTTCTTTTCAATTAGGCTGAATGGTTTAGCGCAATAGAATATAACCAATTCTGCAGTCTGAAAGATATTAATACTGAAATTGATGAGGGAGAGGTCGTACCTTCTAGAGGTTTGCTGCAATTCTTTTTCCTAGGACTAAGGTTTTTCATTGTACCTTGTTTTCACATGTTTTTCATTAAAGAACTCTGTGTGTGTGTGTGTGTGTGTGTGTGTGTGTGTGTTGAAATGATTTGGTTATCACTGTTTCAACAAAGATTTAAATGTTCATATACAGAATAATTATAGAGTCTAGCTACTCTAAAGTATTGCTTGGCTTTAAAATTATATTTTTTAAAAAGTTTTGTAGACTCTTATTAACTGGCACATACTATTTATACTGAGAATTCAAATATTTCCTAAAGTACCTGAAGTACTAAAGGGAAGAGAAAACAGCAAGTAATTTTGACTATTTTTTCTTTTTTGCACTGTTATTTTTCATATGAATCAACTATATTTATCTACTTTTCTCACTAGATTTTACTTAGCTAAACTTTAAATTTATAATTCAGTTTTCTAAATTTCTGACATGGATAAAGAGTCATCTTTAAAAGATTATGACTTTGGGGGCATCTCTGAAAAGCTAGTGTTATATTGATTTCCGCATATTATATTTTATTAATTTGAAGGCTGAAAATCTCTATGTGGTAGGTGTTACCTTTGAAAAGGAGAACAGTTCAAAATAAAATTTGATTGTATTAATGCCAATTTTCTAACAGAAACACAAATACAATCATCATGGAATAGCACAAATAGTACAGGGGCTTACTGATTCACTAAAAACAAACAAACAAAAACCAGTGTGAATGTGTGTAAATTACTTCAAAAGTTAATGAAAACTCTTCTGGGCTTATAAATCATGATCTAATAAAATTTATTTTCCTACTCATATTTTAAACATAAGCTTAGTTTATTTTATAAGGGAAACCAGAAATATTTTTTTAAAAAGCAACTAGCTTTAGTAGGTTTAAAAATGTTATGAAAAGTCTTCATAAAACAACACAAAGATATTTAATGCTATACTTTAATGCTATATTAAATATTGCCAAAGTTTTCATAAAGCAAGACAAAGATATTTTAAGGTTCTCTGGGACACTACAAGAAAGTATATGAGAATAGATGCACTATAATTATGTTTATTTTTATTTATTTATTTATTTATATTGCTTTGGCAATAAAATATACTATGTAATCATAGGTAAGCTTTGCTTGTTTTGCTAATTTTCATCTTTAAATGACTTTATAAATCTTCCCATGCTTATATGTTTTTCAAATAAAGGTAAATGTACCATTTCATGGCTCTGCTTAATTAATCAATATCCAGCAGTCAAATTAAATTCAATTAAAAATATGAATACATAATCATATGATTATAAATATAATACTGTTATGAATATATATGTATTCATATTGACTTTAAGTAGGAAGTACAGCAGTTTCCCCTTAACTACAATTTCAGTTACCCAAGGTCCAGAAGCAGGTGATTCTCCTTTAGACATGTTATCAGAAGGTCAATAGTAGCTTAATGCTATCTCACAATGTCCATGTCATTCCCCTCACTTCATCTCACCATGTAGGCATTTCATCATCTCATATGAGCACAAGCAGAAGGGTGATTACAGTGCAATAAAATATTTTGGGAGAAAGAGACCATATTCACATAATTTTTATTACAATATACTGTTATAATTGTTCTATTTTATAATTAGTTGTTATTGTTAATTTAATTGCCTCAATTTATAAATTAAACTTTATATAAGGTATGTATGTATAGGGGAAACGATATTATATAGGACTGGTACCATGCACAGTTTCAAACATCTACTGGAGGTCTTAGAATGTATCCCCTAGGAATAAAGGGAGACAACTGTATATCATTGATAATTCTGTCATCCTAATAGTTTGTTCCATATATTGTCTACTTTAAGAAGGAAGGATGTTTTGTTTACTTGACGGTGTATTTTTTTGTTGCCTAACATGTTCATATTTTAGGCCAAAATTTATGTAATTTAACTGATTTATTTTTATCCCAGTCTCAAAACAATATTTTGAGGCTATTGTCTTGATTCCAAAAGTATTCCAACATTTCTTCCAGTTTTAAACAAAACAAAATAAAACACAGCTTCGATTATAAATTTGCCCATTTCCCAAAGCAGTTGCATGGAAGGCCGGGGAAGGTAGAGGCAATATTTGAGTGCATTATCATTCTCTCTGCCACAGTTAGTGTAAATGAAGTCACAGTTAGGAGGCATTCAGAAGAACATGTATTAAAAGATAAACTGAGGCATATTAAACATTTTAAGATTTTATTTGAACAAAAGCCATTTGAATAGGATGTGGCCAAACTAGACGCTCTTAGGAGCTCCACCACAGGAGCTTGGAGAAAAGGCAGAGGCAAAATAAAGAACTTACTGATTGACTAAGTTTCAAACCTAGTTGTTTTTTTGCAATTGGTTGTCCTTAGGTTTCAGTTTCATAACATCAAAACATTTATAGGTTTAGGGTTTGGTTTGCTTACATAAGCTATTGTGGCATCAAAGCCACCTCCACTAATGGGCTCCTTTTTTAATTAGACTAACACAGATAGTATTTGTCTACCTTCCCCTTATGCTTTCATTATTGCCAACAAGTTGTTACTGATTTTTGAAAATCATAAATGGTTATGATATGATATAAATTAAACAGGCACATCTACATTCATTTTAGTGATTTTTTTCTAAGTTACACATAATATAATTAGTTTGTGTTTTATTTGAAAAATACAGAAAATTATCCAGGATCTTTTTTTTTTCTTTTTGGCTATCTTACTGTCCTGAGATCACTGTTATTATATTGGTGTCTCATTTTTATTCTTAAATATATAGGCACATGGCAACATGAAAGAGAAAGACAGACATAGATGAAGGGAGAAAGTGATTGAGCAAACACATGTGCATGAAATATAGACTAAAAGCCATCTAGCAAAGCTTAGGTGAATTCCTGTTGTTACTGAATTATAAGGAGCTAAATAATGTTCATGTAAGAAGCAATGAGATTAAACAGAAAAAAAAAAGATGCAATTAAAAGCAATTGCTTTTAGTCAGCCAGAGAAAGACAAATACCATATTATCTCACTTATATGGGGAATCTAAAAACAAGCAAAAAAAGAAGAGCTCCTAAATAGAACAGATTAAATGTTGCCAAAGGCAGGTGGGTGAGATGGGTGAAGAGAATTAAAACATATAAATTTCCAGTTATAAAATTAATAACTCAGAGAATCTGAGTTATTCCATCTGGCAAATGGAATACAGGCATATCTCAGAGATACTGCAGGTTTGGTTCCATACCACTGCAACAAAACAAATAGTGCAATAAAGTGAGTATATAATATATAGCATGGTGACTCAGCAAAAATCCTATACTGTGGTTTTGAAAGTTGCTAATCATATCTCAAAAGTTCTCATCACAAGAAAAAATAAATGTGTGCCTATCTATGGTGACAGTAGTAACTAGATTTATTGTGGTGATCATTTTGCAATATATACAAACATCAAATCATTACATTGTATACCTCAAACTAATATAATGTTATGTGTCAGCTGTACCTCAAGTAGAAAAAGCAATTGTTTATATAATTTTAAATGTAGTGGTTATATTATTCACTGGTATTTGATTATTCTTTAATGTCATATAAAAATATATAGCCTGTCTCATAATCTTCAGCTATCACAAAGGAATCTCATGCCTTAGATTATTACTGCTAAAATATTATCTGTCCCTTACGTGTTCCACCAATGTGATTTTTAAATATTCTTTTTCTTTTTAAAGATTTTATTAATTTGAGAGAGAGAAAGAGAGAGAGAGTATGAGAGGGGAGAAGATCAGAGGGAGAAGCAGACTTTTATGGAGCTGAAGCCTGATGTGGGACTCCATCTTGGGACTCCAGGATCATGACCTGACCTGAAGGCAGCCACTTAACCAACTGAGTCACCCAGGCGCCCATGATTTTTAAAAATATTCTATGTGTCACAAAGACAACAGTATGTATTCACTACATCTCTCTTCTTGGGCATAGCCTTTCATGTTATATTGTGAGTTTGGTTCCAGGCCACTGCAATAAAACAAATAATACAATAAAGGAAGTTAAATATTTTTTGGTTTTTATAGTGCATATAAAAGTTATTGCACTGCACTGTAGTCTATAAAGTGTGCAAAGCATAATGCCTTTATAAAGCAGTGTATATACCTTAATTGAAAAAAAAATTGGTTAAAGAATGCTATCAGCTGAACTATTAGAGTTATCAACTTTTTGCTGGTGGAGGACTCGATGTTGATGGCTGCTGACTGACGAAGGGTGGTGCTTGCTGAAGGTCAGGCTGGCTGTGGCAATTTATTAAGAAAACAGTGAGGTTAAGGGGGGCAAAATGGCAGAGAAGTAGGAGACCTTATTTCAAATGGTCCCTTGAAGTGAGCTAAATATCTACCAGAACACTCTGAACACCCATGAAATCAGCCTGAGATGTACAACTAGACATTTCTGGATCTCTACGGGAGCAGAAGAGCATCAGTGGAGAGGTAAAGCCGAGAGGGAGCACTCAGACTGATTTCAGGAGATAAAAGGAAGGGGGAGGGAGCCACCAGAAGTGACTCATTGGAAAATAATACCCCAATATGAAAGTGCCCTGTGCTTGGGGACCAGCATCAACTTGCAGTCTGGTTAAAAGCACTCAAAAACAAAGGGTCTTAAGGGGCAACTGGGGGAATCTGATGGCCACTGGCAGGGGTATAAAAATATATAGCCTGCCATCCCAGGATGGCAGTAAATGGCACCTGCCAGTGCCTGAGTGAACCCTGGGGACTCCCTGAAACTATGGCTTTTAGCCACTTGCACCACCACTTGGGCTGGGCGCACTGCTGCCTGTGCCAGAGACCACTCTTCCCTCAGCCTTCCACGCCATGTGTGGGACCGCCAGGTCTGAGAGCACCGAGCATGGATGTGGGTGCCAGATAGTGGTCCTGCCACCGGTGGGCTTGCCCAAACCAATATCACTCACAGTTTCTGTGGCACGGGGCTGAAGGGACAAGCGGGAGCCTCTCCAGCGGCCATTGTGGCTGGGGACTGGTGTGTGTGCTACCTCTGAGAGGTGGGGGTTGCAGGGGAGAGTGCAGAGGGGGAGACTGTGTATCCTGGACCGTCCAGAGGGGAGCAAACTGAGGCTTCTCTCTAAGATGGAGGTCTGGGTGTGGACAGCTGTTTTTGCTCTAACTCTCTCAAAAGCTGCAAAAAGCCACACACACACAAAAAAACCCCCAAAACCTCTAGAGAACAAAAGCCTGAAAAACCAGTCTCCATAGAGCCCAGTCCCTTGGTAGGGGGCAGGGTGACTCAGTCTAAGCCAGACTGACTGGAAAACAACACAACAAGCCCCTCCCCCAGAAGGCAAGCCAAAGGAACAAGAGGACAACCATCAAAGGGTCTCCATAAAACTGTAAAACCCCAACATCTGGGAAAAAACAATATATTAAGCTCCTGGTACTACCCCAAAACCTGTATATTTTATAGATACAGCTTTTCATTTTATTTATTTACTTTTTAACTTCTTTCATTTTTATTTTAAAGTATTTTGTTAAATTTTAAATTCATTCTCATGATTCTTGTTCTTTTTTTAACACACTTATTATTACAACTTGATATTTAATAAAACATCATAATAACATTTTAACTTGAACTTTTTTCATGCATATACCTGTATTTGTTTGTTTCTTTTTTAAAAAACATACATATAGATATAAGCTTCAAGGTAATCCTTCTTTCCTATTCAATACTATCCTTATATATAAACCAGTTTTAATTTCCTTATATTTCTAGAAAGTTGAGTCCTCTAACAACATCCAGAGAGGACCTAAAATACTTTCCTCACCCACAGGGAGGGTTTGTAACCACTTTCCCATCTCATTCTTCTGTCAGCGTTTCTGTGTATTTGTTTTGCCATTGTACTATATAAATCATATTCTTGGGAGTCATTTGGGCTGGGTTTTACTTTTTGCTTTTCCCCTTTCTTTTACATTTGACAATCTTTTTGTTTATTCTTTTTTGGTTTTGTGCCATATAAATTCTATCATTGGGGCCTTTTGGGCCAGATTTTTTCTTGCTTCTTTTCTCCTTTTCTCTCGTTTTTTCCTTTCTTCTTCCTTTTTGGTGGTGACTTAAGAAAAATTCCAAAAGGAAACTTGCTTGGATCATGGTTGATATATTCAGCTATACATCCCTTCAACCATCCCTCACCAAAATAACTTGGAGAAGGAACATCCAACAAAAGAAAAATTTAGAAACTGCAACCTCTGTCAGAGGACTACTGGAACTGAACATAAACAATAAGACAGAAATGGAATTCAGGGTAGCAATTATCCAAGCAATGGCTAAGATGGAAAAGACCATTAGTGACAAGATAGAATCTCTAAGGGCAGAAGTGAAAGCTGACCTGGCAGAGGTTAAAATGCTATCAATGAGATCAAATCTAATTTAAATATTCTAACAGCTAGAGTAAGTGAAGCAGAAGATCTCATTAGTGATCTAGAAGACAGATTGACTGAGAAAGAGGAGCAGGAGAAATCTTGGAGCAAATAGCTAAAATCCTATGAAAATAGAATTAGGAAAATAAATGATGCCATGAAACTCTCCAATATCAGAATTATTGGGATCCCTGAGGGAGTTGAGAGAGAGAGAGAAGACTAGAAAATATAGTAGAACAAATCCTGGATAAAAATTTCCCTTATCTGGGGAATGAAACATGTGTTCATGTCCTGGAGACAGAGAGGACACCCCCAAGATCAATGAGGCTAGAAAAGCCTCCAGGTAAATAATTGTGAAATTCACGAATCATAAAATCAAACAATATATCTTAAGAGCAGCTAGGGGGAAGAGATCCCTTATGTACAGAGGGAGGCTCATCAGAATAACATCAGACCTATTCACAGAAACCTGGCAAGCTGGAGGGGCTGGCAAGACATATTCAGGAAATTAAATAAAAAAAAATATGCAGCCAAGGATACTACACCCATCAAGGCTGACTTTCAAAATGGATAGAGAGATAAAGAACTTCCAGGACTGACAAGATCCAAAATATTATGTGACCACCAAGCCAGCACTGCAAGAAATATTAAGGGGGGGTTCTATAAGAAAGAAACGAACCCAAGAGTGACACAGAACAGAAATGTACAGAGGCAATCTATAGAAACAAGGACTTCACAGGCAACATGATGTCAATAAAAACATATTTATCAATAATCACTTTCAATGTGAATGGCATAAATGCTACAATAAAAAGGTACACAGTTTCAGACGGTATGAAATGACAGGACCCATCCATATGCTGTTTACAAGAGACACATTTAGAATCTAAACATACTTCCAGGTTGAAAGTGAGGGGATGGAGGACCATCTTTCATGACAATTGACCTCAAAAGAAAGCCAGGATAACAATTCTCATATCAGACAAATTGGATTTTTTTTAAAGATTTTATTTATTTGACAGAGAGAAACACAGCCAGAGAGGGAACACAAGCAAGGGGAGTGAGAGAGGGAGAAGCAGGCTTCTCACTGAGCAGGAAGCCCGATGTGGGACTCGATCCCGGGACTCCGGGATCATGACCTGACCTGAAGGCAGTCGCTTAACCAACTGAGCCGCCCAGGCGCCCCAAGACAAATTGGATTTTAATCTAAAGACTGTAGTCAGAGACACAGAAGGACACTACAACATTCTCAAATGTTCCACATACCAAGAAGATCTAGCAATTGTAAATATTTATGCCTCCAACATGGGAGCAGCCAAATCCATAAGCCAACTGTTAAGCCAAATAAAGAGTCATATTGATACAAATACATTAATTGTAGGATACCTTAACACACCACTCTCACCAATGGACAGATCATCTAAACAGAAAATCAACAAAGAATCAAGAGCCTTGAATGACACACTGGACCAGATGGATCTCATAGATATATTCAGAACATTCCACCCTAAAACAGCAGAATACTCATTTTTCTCGGTGCACATGGAACTTTCTCCAGAATAGACCACATACTAGGTCACAAATCAGGGCTCAAATGACACCAGAAGATTGAGTTTATTCCCTGCATATTCTCTGACCACAATGCCGTGAAACTGGAACTCAACCACAACAAAAAGTTCAGAAGAAAATCAAACACTTGGGAGCTAAAGACTATCTTGCTAAAGAATCTGTGGATCAACCAGGAAATCAAAGAAGAACTGAAATCCTTCATGGAAACCAATGAGAATTAAGATACATCAATCCAAAACCTATGGGATACAGCAAAGGCAGTCCTAAGGGGGAAATACATAGCCATCCAATCCTCACTTAAAAAAATTGAATGATCCTGAATACACCAACTCTCATTACACCTTAAAGAACTGGAAAATAAACAACATATTAAGCCAACCCCACACACAAGACAGGAAATAATTAAAATTAGAGCAGAGATCAGTGAATTAGAAACTAGAGATACAGTAGAACACATCAACAAAACTAGAAGCTGGTTCTTTGAAAGAATTAATAAGTTACATAAACATTTGACCAAACTAATCCAAAAGAAAGGGAGAAGACAAAAATTAATAAAATTATGAATGAAAGGGGAGAGATCATGACTGACACTGAGCAAATAGAAACAATCATCAGAAATTACTATCAACAGTTATATGCTAAGAAGTTTAACAATCTAGCAGATATTGATGCATTCCTGGAAACCTATAAACTTCCAAGCCTGAAACAGGAAGAAATTAACAATCTGAATAGACCAATATCTAGTAACAAGATTGAAGCACTGATTATAAAACTCCCCAAAACAAGATCCCAGGATCTGAGAGATTCCCTGGGGAATTCTACCAAACATTCAAAGAAGAAACAACACCTATTCTCCTGAAGCTACTTCAAAAATAGAAACAGAAGGAAAACTTCCAGACTCTTTCTATGAAGCCAGCATTACTCTAATCCCCAAACCAGACAAAGACCCCATTAAAAAGGAGAACTTAAGACCATTATCTCTGATGAAAATGGATGCCAAGATTCTTAACAAGATCCTTGCTAATAGAATCCAACAGTACATTAAAAATATTATCCACCGGGGCGCCTGGGTGGCTCAGTTGGTTGGGAGACTGCCTTCGGCTCAGGTCATGATCCTGGAGACCTGGGATCGAGTCCCACATCGGGCTCCCTGCTCGGTGGGAAGCCTGCTTCTCCCTCTCTCACTTCCCCTGCTTGTGTTCCCTCTCTGGCTGTGTTTTTCTCTGTCAAATAAATAAAATCTTTAAAAAAAAAAAAAGATTATCCACCATGACCAGGTGGGATTTATCCCAGGGGTGCAAGGGTGGTTCAACACTGGCAAATCAATCAACATGATAGAACAAATCAATAAGAGAAGAGAGAAGAACCACATGGTACTCTCAATTGATGCAGAAAAAGCATTTGTCAAAATCCAACATTTGTTCCTGATTAAAACTCCTCAAAGTACAGGGATAGAGAAAACATTCCTCAACCTCATAAAATCTATCTATGAAAAACCCACAGCAAATATCATTCTCAATGAGGAAAAACTTACAGCCTTCCCAATAAGATCAGGAACAAGACAAAGATGCCCACTCTTACCACTATTATTCAACATAGTGTCAGAAATTTTAGCAACAGCAATCAGACAACAGAAAAAAATAAAAGATATTCAAATTGGTAAGTCAGGAGTCAAACTCTCTCTCTTTGCAGATGACATGATACCCTATATAGAAAACCCAAAAGTCTCTACCCCTAAACTACTGGAACTCATACAACAATTCAGTAATGTGGCAGGATACAAAATCAATGCACAGAAAGCAGTTGCATTCTTATATACTAACAGTGAAAATATAGAAAGGGAAATCAGATCATCAATTCCATATACTATAGCACCAAAATCCATAAGATACCTAGGAATAAACCTAACCAAAGAAGTTAAGTATCTGTACTTGAGGAACTATAGAACACTCCTAAAAAATATTGAGGGAGATACAAAAATATGGAAGAGCATTCCATGTTCATGGATCGGAAGAATAAACATTGTTAAAATATCTATATGGCCCAGATCAATCTATATGTTTAAGGCCATCCTGATCAAAATTCCACCAACATTGTTCAAAGCATTGGAACAAACAATCCTAAAATTTACATGGAACCAAAAAAGACCCCAAATTGCTAAGGAATTGTTTAAAAAGATAAAATAAAGCTGTGGGCATCACGTTACCTGATTTCAGGCTTTATTACAAATGTGTGATCACCAAAACAGCATGGTACTGGCACAAAAACAAACAAATAGACCAATGGAACAGAGTAGAGAGTCCAGATATGGACCCACAAGTCTATGGTCAAATCATCTTTTTCAGAACAGAGGAAAATATCCAGTGGAAAAAAGATAGTCTCTTCAATAAATGGTGCTGGGAAAATTGGACAGCTATGTATACAAGAATGAAACTGGACCATTCTTTTACACCACACCCAAAGATAAACTCGAAATGGATGAATGACCTAACATGGCATAAATCTGTAAAAATCCTAGAGGAGAACATAGGCAGTAACCTCTTTGACATCAGCCACAGCAACTTCTTTCAAGACACATCTCCAAAGGCAAAGGAGACAAAAGCGAAAATGAACTTTTGGGACTTCATCAAATTAAAAAACTTCTGCATAGCAAAGGAAACAGTCAACAAAATAAAGAGGCAACCCACAGAATGGGAGATGATATTTGTAAATGACACTACAGACAAAGGACTGATATCCAAGATCTATAAAGAACTACTCAAACTCAACAACCAAAAAAAAAAAAAAAAAAAAAAAAAAAAAAAAAAAAAAAAAAAAAAAAAAAAAAAAAAAAAAAAAAAAAAAAAAAAAAAAAAAAGGTCACATCAAAAATGGGCAGGAGACATGGAGAGGCACTACTCCATAGAAGACATACAAATGGCTAATAGACACATGAAAAAGGTTCATCATCCTTAGTTTTCAGGGAAATTCAAATCAAAACCACACTGAAATACCACCTTCCACTAGTTAGAATGGCCAAAATTAACAACATAGGAAACAAGTGTTGGAGAGGCTGTGGACAAGGGGGAACCTTCTTACACTGTTGGTGGGAATGCAAGTTGGTGCAGCCGCTTTGGAAAACAGTGTGGAGATTCCTTAAAAAATTAAAAATAGAGCTACCCTATGACCCTGCAATTGCACTACTGGGTATTTACCCCAAAGATATAGATGTAGTGGAAAGAAGAGCCATATGTACCCCAATGTTCACTGCAGCAGTGGCCACAATCGCCAAACTGAGGAAAGAGCAAAGGTGCCCTTCAACAGATGAATGGATAAAGAAGATGTCCATATATACAATGGAATATTACACCTCCAACAGAAAGGATGAATACCCAAGATTTGTAGCAACAGTGACTGGATTGGAAGAGATTATGCTGAGTGAAATAAGCCAAGAAGAGAAAGTCAAGTATCACATGGTTTCACTTACTTGTGGTGCATAAGGGGTAATAGAGAGGACAGTAGGAGAAGGAAAGGAAATGGAAAGTAGGGTAAATCAGAGAGCGAAATGAAACATAAGAGACTTTTGACTCAGAAACAAACTGAGGGTCTTGGAGTGGAGGGGGTGGGGGGGTATGTGAGCTGGTAGTGGGTACTGAAAACACATATTGCATGGAGCCCTGGGTGTGGGGCATAAACAATGAATCTTGGAACACTGAAAATTAATTAACTAATTAATTAATCAATTAATTAGTTTAAAAAAAGAAATTTTTATCAACAGTTATATGTCAATATGTCAATAAACCTAGAGGAAATGGATGCATTCCTGGAAACCTATAAACTTCCTTTATTGAAACAGGATGAAATTGACAACCTGAATAGATCAACATCTTGTAACCAGGTTGAAGCAATGATCAATAACCTCTCAAAAAATAGGAGTCCATGACCTAACAGTTTCCCTGGGGAATTGTACCAAACTTTCAAAGAAAAAATAATACCTATTCTCCTGAAGTTGTTTCAAAAAATACAAGTAGAAAGAAAACTTCCAGACTCTATCTATGAAGCCAGCATAGCTTGATCCACAAACCAGGCAAAGACCCCATCAAAAAGGAGAACTTCAGACCAATATCACTGAATAATATGGATGCCAAGATCCTCAACAAGATCCTAGCTAATTGGATGCCACAGTACATTAAAAAGATTATCTACCATGACCAGGCAGGATTTATCCCTGGAGTGCAAGGGCTGGTCAACATTTGCAAATCAATCAATGTGATAGAACAAATCAATAAGAGAAGAGAGAAGAACCACCTGGTCCTCTCAATTGGTGCAGAAAAACATTTGACAAAATACATCATCTGTTCCTGATTAAAACTCTTCAAGTATAGGGATAGAAGGAACATTCCTCTACCGTATAAAATCTATGAAAAACCCACAGTGAAAATCATTCTCAATGGGGAAAAGCTAACAGCTTACCCATTAAGATCAGGAACAAAACAAGGATGCCCACTCTCACCACTGTTGTTCAATATAGTACTAGAAGTCCTAGCAACAGCAAATAGACAACAAAAAGAAATAAAAGTTATTCAAATTAGCAAAGAAGTCAAACTCTCTGTCTTCACAGATGACATGGTACTTTATATGGAAAATCCAAAAGATTCTACCCTCAAAATATGAGAACTCATACAAGCATTCTGCAATGTGCTAGGAAACAAGATCAATGCACAGAAATCAGGTGCATTCTTATACACTAACAATGAAAATATCAGAAGGGAAATTAGAGAATCGATTCCATTTACTATAGTACCAAAAACCATAAGACACCTTGGAATAAACCTAATCAAAGAAGTTAAATATCTGTACTCAAGGAACTACAGAACACTCATGAAAAAAATTGAAGAAGATACAAAAAGATGGAAAAGTATTCCATTCTAATGTATTGTAAGAACTCTTCAAACTCAACAACCAAAAACAAAGATGATCACATCAAAAAATGGTCAGGAGCCATGAACAGACACTTCATAAAAGACATACAAATGGCTAACAGACACATGCAAAAATGTTCATCGTCTTTAGCTATCAGGGAAATTAAATAAAAACCACATTGAGATACCACCTTACACCAGTCAGAATGGACAAAATTAACAGGAAAGGAAATAACAAGTGTTGGAGAGGCTTGTGAAGAAAGGGGAACCCTTTACACTATTAGTGAGAATGCAAGTTGGTGCAGCTGCTTTGGAAAACAGTGTAGAGATTCCTTAAAAAATTAAAAATAGAGCTACCTTATGACCCTGCAATTGCACTACTGGGTATTTACCCCAAAGATACAGATGTAGTGCAAAGAAGGGTCATATGTACCCCAATTTTTACTACAGCAATGGCCACAACTGGCAAACTGTGGAAAGAGCCAAGGTGCCCTTTAACAGATGAATGGATAAAGAAGATACACTCCATATATATAATGGACTATCATGCCTCCATCAGAAAGGATATTCAACTTTGTATCAACATGGACCAGATTGGAGGAGATTATGCTGAGTGAAATAAGCCAAGCAGAGAAAGTCAAGTATCACGTGGTTTCACTTACTTGTGGAGCATAAGGAGTAACATGCAGGACAGTAGGAGAAGGAAAGGAAATGTGAACTGGGGTAAATCAGGGAGGGAGGTGAAACATGAGAGACTTTGGACTCAGAAACAAACTGAGGGTTTTGGAAGGGAGGGATGGGGGTTGGGTGAGGCTGGTGGTGGGTATTGAGGGCACATATTGCATGGAACACTGATTGTGGAGCATAAACAATGAAACTTGGAACACTGAAAAAATAAAGTAAAAAAAAGTAATAATAAATAAGAAAAAAATAAGTTAAAAAAGTGAGGTTTCTTGATTCTTTTTCACAACAATTTCTCTGTATTATGCGATGTTATTTGATCGTAGAAGTTTTAAAATCAGAGTTGATTCATTCAGACCGTGCTGCTGGCTTATTAACTAAGTGTATGTAAGAATTTAAATCTTTCATTTTCATTTCAACATTCTTCACAGCATCTTCACCAGGAGTTGATTCCACTGTAAGAGACTGCTTTCTGTGCTCATCCATTGACATGTTTGGCCAAAAAACCCTGAGAAAGTGAATGAAAAGATTACTGCAGACACTTCTGTAGGAGAAAAGAGAGGAACTGGGGCCAGATGCTCTAATGGTGAAAGGTCCCTGGCCAGCCTCTGTTCCACATTTATTGTGGATATTATCAATACTGCAAGGGAATAAGAAATGAAAAAAAGAATGTGAAGCTGTAATAATTAAGACAGTGGCAAAGGGAGTATCATGTGACTGGAACAGCTGTGCTGGTGATGGGTGTGTAGACAGGGAGTGCATGGAGTGCATGACCTGCAAGATAAATGTTTCTCCTGAGTCAAGCAATTACTCCCTGGATGAGTGTATTGAGCTGCAATGAGGATCTGGCTGTTTTCAGCCCAAAAATCTTAAAGGGAGCCCTATTTCTTCTTGCTTTTTGATGAGTCTCATCCAGGGAAGAATATGTTTATTAAATCTTATCTAGTCAGGCACTGTGCATTCCCACAGTCCATGAGAAGCAACACCTCATTCATTAAAGTGTTATCATGAGATTGCAGCAGTTCAGTCACATCTTAGGCTCCATTTCAAATTCTAGTTCTCTTGCTATTTCCACCATACCCTCAGTTACTTCTTCCACTGAAGTCTTGAACCCCTCAAAGTCATCCATGAGGGTTGGAATCAATTTCTTTCAAACTTGTCTTCAAGTTGATATTTTGACTAATTCCCATGACGAACAAATGTTCTTAATGACATCTATAATCGTGAGCCCTTTCCGAAGGTTTTCAATTTATTTTACCCAGAACCATCACCAGAATTACTATCTACGTCCATGATAGCCTTACAACATATACTTTTTTTAAATAAGAAAACTTGAAAGTTGAAATGACTCCTTGATTCATGGGCTACAGAATGGATATTGTATTAGCAGGTTTGAAAACAACAGTAATCTTGTTGTCTATTTACACCAGAGCTCTCGGGTGACTAGGTGTTTTCTCAATAAGCAGTCATGTTTTGGAAGGAATCTTTTTCTGAGAAGTAGTTCACAACAATGGACTTAAACTATTTCGGAAACAATGTTGTAAACAAGTGTGCCATCATCCAAGTTTTGTTGTTCCACTGATGGAGCACAGGCAGAATAGATCAAGCATAATTCTCCAGGGCCCTAAGATGTTTTAAATGGTCAATGAACAATGGCTTCAACTGAAAGTCACCAGTGTGCAGTAGCTTCTACCAAAAGAGTCAGCCTGTTCTTTGAAGCATTGAAGCCCAGCATTAACCTTTCTTCTTTAACTATGGAAGTCCTAGATGACATCTTCTCCCAAGAGAAGTCTGTTTTGTCTAAATTGGACATCTGTTATTTAGTATGGCCAGCAGCATTAATGATTTTCACTAGATATTCTGGAGGACTTGCTGCATTTTCTATATTAGCACTTACTGTTTCATCTTATACTTTTATATTCTGGATATAGTGTGGTTCTTTAAACCTCATGAACCAACCTCTTCTAGCTTAAGCTTTTCTTCTGTAGATTCCTTATCTGTCTCAGCCTTCATGGCATTGAAGCATTAGAACCTTCCTCTGGTTGAGGCTTTGGCTTAAGGGAATATCGTGTCTGGTTTGATTTACTCAGACTACTGAAACTTTCTCCCTATGGGCAGTAAGCCTCTTTCACTTTCTTATCATTTGTGTGTTCACTGGAGTAACACTTTTAATTTCATTGAAGAACTTTAACTTTGCATTCACAACTTGGCTGTTTGGTGAAAGGCCTATATTTTACCCTGTCTTGCTTTCCAATATGCTTTCCTCACTAAGCTTAGTCATAGAAGGACATACAATTTTCCTTCTACTTGAACACTTAGAGGTCAGGGTAGGGTTATTAACTACCCTAATTTCAATATTTTTGTGTCTCAGGAAGTAGGGAAATAAGAAGGAGAGAGACAGAGGAATAGCTGGTCAGTGGAACACTCAGAACACACATAATATTTATTAAGTTTGCTGTTTTACATGGGTATGTTTTGTGATATCCTAAAACAATTACAATAGCAACATCAAAGCTCACTGATCATAGATCACCATGACAAATGTAATAATAATGAAGAGTTTGAAATATTGTGAGAATTACTCAAATGGGATACAAAGACAAGAAGAGAGAAAATGCTATAAAAAAAAAAATGACACCCCACCAATAGACTTACTTCATGCAGTGTTACCACAGCCTCCAATCTGTAAAAAACACGGTACCCAGGAAGTGCAATATAGTGAAATGTAGTAAAACCTGATATGCCTGTCTGATCAAAACTGAAAAAAGGAATGCTTCATAAAGATCTCTGTTCTCTGTAAAAGTGACCACAGACCATGATTTGAGATGTCAGAGAATTCTACAATATCCTGTATTTTTGAGGGATCACATGGAATAGAATGACACTTTTTGCAATTCCACTTATCAACTGGGATGAAATATAAGGAGTAAGTGAGTAAATATAAGGAGTAAGATGTTAACCATTATTAACATCTTATGTTAAGCAACTGAGATATAAAGTTTAGCTAGTTATCAGAGCATAAACTAGCCTACTTAATTTACATAGCATGTACCCCACATATATTACCTAGACTGAATAAAAAGCCAACTAAGAGCATTTTTTAAAATTTTTTAATAAAAAAAACCACTGACACTGGGTGATAATAATGTATCAATGTTGGCTATTTATTAATAGTTTTATATTTTTGCTATATGTAGTACTTTTATGTAACAGATTTCTTAAGATTCATAAATATTAAATTTAGGAAGTGCATATATATAATATTTTTCAATTTTTTAAAATTATTTTTGGAGAGTGGGGGAGGAGGGTCAGAGGGAGAAAAACAGAGAGAATCTAAAGTAGGCTTCACACCCAACATGGAGCCAAATGTGGGGCTTGATCTGATGACACTGACTGAGATCACAACTCTGAGATCATGACTAGTGGAAATCAAGAATTTGATGTTTAACACACTGAGCCACTCAAGTGCCTCATTTTTCAATTGTTTTTTATACTTACTATATAATTACAAAATTTCAATATCATTAAATATTCTCATAAAATATAAGCTTCATTATTGCATAATGTGTTTTAAATTATATTTATGTAATAAAATTTGCTATTGATGGACATTTAACTTTATTTCTTGCTGTTTTAGACAATGCTGAAATCTATCAATGGAAATGTTCTGTGAATACATATGCCATTATATTTATAGTAAGACTGATTACTGTGAATTTTTTATTTTATTTTATTTTCTTATATAACAAAGAGAAACACAGCTAGAGAGGGAACACAAGCAGGAGGAGTGATAGAGGGAGAAGGAGGCCCCCAGCCAAGCAGGAGGCCCAATGTGGGACTCAATCCCAAGACTCCAGGATCATGACCTGAGCTGAAGGCAGATGCCTAGTGACTGAGCCACCCGGGTGCCCTGATTACTGTGAAATCTTAGAAGCAGTTTAGTACTTACTTTCTCTTAAGAAAATACGCTCCCTATGTTTGTTGTTTTTATGACTGGTTGTAGTATACTTGTGTTTCAATAATATGCACCTAGTCTCACCTAGTCTATATGTTTTGAGAAATATATGACTCACAGATCTTTGCTATTAATTCTATATTACCAATAATAACATTTAGATTAACTAAATGTGACTTCTATCACCCTGAATTTTTTATCCAAAGAAACAAAGATATAAAATAATCTTCACTTTTGGTTACATCACCATTATTAACAAACTTTGAAATATAATTGACAAATATTTTGAAATACAGAATAAAGTGAAGATAAATGATGAAAATTGGCATCTGGTTCTTCAAAACCCAAGAACCGAGATTTTTCTAAATATACATTATTATAATACTGAAAACACTTTCCAAATGATCTTTTGATTAGAGCAATAATATCCATTGGAAATAAAACCATGAATGAAGCCAAGAATACTCTTAAAGAGATAATATTCAACAAGTTGGAGTGGCTAGGAAATTAAACTGCTATTTTATTATTTTCACCTAACTTCCTACCTAAGGGAAACTGTGGGATGAGAAGCAGGATGAAGCAAGACGCTTTAGCACTGCTGACTGAACGGACTTGGTCATAACATAATTTTGATTGTTGTTGAAAATGAAGGGAAGACAAGCTCACCCATGGCACTTAAAATGTGTAGTTTGGTCTAAAATGCGCTCAAAATGAAAATAATAAAAAAAACCCCTGAAAGTAAAGCACAAACAAAAAATCTGAACTGAAGTTGCTAAATGCTGTTTCCTATTATCCTCCAAAAGCATTCTGTTCACACAAAATTCTTCATCAAAAAGCTGACCACAATAAAACAAGGTGTAATAATCACAAATGACATGCATGGTGCCTGTTGGATTCAATGTGTTCCCCAAATAGATATGTTCAAGTCCTAACCTCTAGGATGTCAGAAGGTGATTCTGTTGGGAGATAGGACCATTCAGATATACTTAGTTATGATGAGGTTGAACTGGGTTAGCATGAGTCTTTTTTTTTTTTTTTAAGATTTTATTTTTTTGACAGAGAGAAACACAGCCAGAGAGGAAACACAAGCAGGGGGAGTGAAAGAGGGAGAAGCAGGCTTCCCGCTGAGCAGGGAGCCCGATGTGGGACTCGATCCCGGGTCTCCAGGATCATGACCTGAGCTGAAGGCAGTCGCTTAACCAACTGAGCCACCCAGGTATCCCTAGGTTAGCATGAGTCTTAATCCAATATGACTGGTATCCTACAAAAAGGAATATGGTATATGAAGACCCAGAAACATACCAGGGGAAAATATCATGTGACAATGGACACAGATATGAAAATACCATGGCTGTGAGCAAATACCCTGGCTGTGAGCCAAAGAATTCCAAGGATTAATGACTATCACCAAAAACTTCATGGAAGGAGGGAAGGCAGTTTGCCTGGGTGGCTCAGTCAGTTAAGCAGTCGCCTTCAGCTCAGGTCATGATCCCAGGATCCTGGGATTGAGTCTTGCTCTACCCTCTCTCCATCCCCTGGCTTGTACTATCTCATTCTCTCTTGCCCTCTCAAATAAATAAATAAAATCTTAAAAAAAGAAAAAAAAAAAAGGAGCAGGGAAGTATTCTCCCCTACAGTTTTCAGACAGAGTATAGCCGCACTGACACATTTTTGGACTTCTAAACTCAGATTTGTGAGAAAATAATTTTCTTAAAAAAAAAAAGGATTTTAGGGGCGCCTGGGTGGCTCAGTCATTAAGCATCTGCCTTTGGCTCAGGTCGTGATCTGGGACTTCTGGGATCCAGTCCCGCATTGGACTCTCTGCTTGGCAGGAAGCCTGCTTCTCCCTCTCTCACTCCCCCTGCTTGTGTTCCCTCTCTAGCTGTGTTTCTCTCTGTCAAATAAATAAATAAAATCATAAATAAATAAATAAATAGATAAATAAATAAATAAACAAACAAACAAATAAATACATATTTAATTTATTTGACAGAGAGAGCGCACACACAAATAGGCAGAATCGCAGACAGAAGGAGAGGGAGAAGGAGGCTCTCACTGAGCAGGGAGCCTGATGTGGGATTTGATCCCAGGAACCCAGGGTCATGACCTGAACTAAAGGCAGGGGATTAACCAACTGAGTCATCCAGGCAACCCAAGACAAAAAGTTTCTGGGTTTTTTTTAGCTACTCAGTTTATGGTACTTTGTTAAAGCATCCCTAGACTCCTACAGGACCAGTGCATCATATTGTGTGTGCAAAATGAGAAAAGAATTATAAAAATGTATTTTAAATAATTAATAATTGCTAATTAATATTAATTATACATCTTTGTTTTCTAAAATATGCTAAAAGAGATTGTCTCAATGAATTTAAAGTAGAAATCATAAAACAACAGACATATGAATATTTAAAATCAGCTAAATTTTACTTTTCAGTCTTGAGGAAATGGGACAGGAAAGAAGAAAGATGAATTTTACTCAGTGATGTATTTCTTTTTGAGGCATTAAATAGAAGGTGCTTATTGAAATGTAAAGACAGGAGAAAGGTTTCACCTAAGATCCTGTATAGCATTTCTGGAATGACAAAAGTCTTGAAAGTCAGGTATTTATTGCAGAATGCATCACTTATGTTTTTTAATTACAGCTGATTGAATCAAAAGCACTTTGGTAGCATCATGTAAAAGAAAAAAGAGACAATAATTGCTTTCTGAGATTCTTTTGGAAGACGTTCTAAAAATGGTGGTGCAGGCAAAAAAATAGGAGGCTGGGTCACACTAACATTGTCATAGACAAGATTGCTGAAAGCCTAACTGATTCTGCAAAAACACAGGTTAGTAGTATAACCTTCTCCCTTATCTTTAAAATTAATACAACATCTAAGAAAAAAATACCATAAAAACTTATTTCTCATCATATTTTTGAAAGACATTTACATTTATTTATTTATAAAATCACTATATAGTTGTTCTCAAAGGTGTTATGTCCTTAAACTAATAATCCAAAATGGATGCCATGACCTGTTAGTCTGAAAATGCTTATTAAAATAGCAATTAACTCTGCATAATTTTGGAAGTATTTAAACTGGTAATTAAGGATCTGTTGACTAGCTCTGGAAGTTCAGTAGTAGGTCAAAATTACAGTATTTGCTTAGCCTAATCAGGCCATTTCATGATCCATCATATTTATACTTTGGGGACTATTTACCTTATTCACATGTTGAATTAGATGCCACTAATGTCATTAGCTATGTCAGCTACTTTTTCAACTTGCTAATTGTCTGTAATGCCCTAATTAAAATGTCTATGAAAATGTGTTGCTCTATTGTTTCTGCTTCTTAAACAGAAAGTTTCCCAATAAATAAAATTAAAGTGTTTTCCAAAAGTTGAATATACTTAAGTTATTTATAGATTTGATTTGAAATATCTTGGACCTCTTTTTTTTTTAAATAATTGTAGTTAGTATTACTTTTTGAGAGTAGTGTTTCCTTTCATTATTTCTGTTCTTGCTTATTTTAATATTCATTTTAATATTCAAAGAACATTATATTTTCTCTTAATTAATTGATTAATTAATTCACTCACTTAACAATTGTTTATTGTACCTTTCTAAAACCACCATTATTAAGTACAGAGAATTAGAAATAAATACCATATGAGTTCTTCTCTGGAAGAAGATAAGTAAAAGTATGTATGAGTTATTTTATGATTTTAAAAGAATATTAACTGCCTGTGATTAAGGAAGATTTTCTTATAGAGGTAATACCTGATCTTAACTTGAAAAGATGATTTAGTTAGTTGGGCCTAGAAAAAGAGCAAAAAAACAGCATTTTCCAATCATTTTTACACTTTGACATTGCTGGGTATGGGATACAAGTGAAATTATTTTGAGAGCACTGCAAAAAGACACACAGGGACCCATGGCATATGTGGGAGGTGACTGACAGCTACCCAAGAATATTCAGTAAGTAAATTTTGTTGATTCACAATTTTAGTGATATAATTCTGGAATCAGTGTTAACTAACCAACGATAACACTGGTTAATCAGTATCATATGTTAATAATATAATTCTGGTTAATCAGTTGAAGAAGCTGAAATGAGAGATGGCAGTGACAATTAAGGGGCTGTATGATAGTTGTAATCCAAAAACAGCATGATGAAAGTGAACTAACAAGTAGGTAATGAGAGTAGCAAACTTGGTGAGGAAAAGGAAGAGTTGATAATGATAAAATGCAGAGCAATTTTGTATAATTGTAGAAATTTTAAGTAAATAGTTTTGGGAATAAACATATTATTATTAGCAATAGTAATTACACTGATACTACTATTATTCAGTAACATTGATTTCTGTCCCTATGCTAGATAACATAATAACTGTTGTATATTTTGAAAATATGTATTATTAGAATTTAATAAACATACATCTACCATTTATCTGTATATTTTGACCATATGTTCATTTAGAAATTTTCTTGCAACAAAGAAGTCATTAATCCTAAGATTTGGATTTATTCCATTGATCTTGAATGGTCTTATGAGCACATCCTTGAAGTGAAATTTGTCTTTCTTTAAATATGATGAGGTAAATTATAATTAGTCTCTGTGGCTACAGGCATGCTGTAACAGTGTTATGTCAATGGAATGTAGCACATGTTTGAAGTATAAGAAACAAGTGTTGTTAAAACATAATATTAAGTAGGAACACCTGGGTGGCTCAGTTGTTAAGTGCCTGCCTTGACAGGTCAGGTCATGATCCCAGAGTCCCAGGATCCAGCCCCACTTGGTGGGAAGCCTGCTTCTCCCTCACTCACTCCTCCTGCTTGTGCTCCCTCTGTAGCTGTGTTTCTCTCTGTCAAATAAATAAATAAAATATCGAAAAAAAACACAGAATATTAAGTATATGTTGTATAAGATAAGAGAGAATACAGATAGAACAGAGAGAAGGTATAACAGCAATTTTATTAGTGGAGAAATAAATAAAGTAGAACATGAAAGTATAAAAGCTTCACTTCTGTAGCTGAAAATGACTAGAACAAACCAGATTTTAAAATTAATGATCGCTAACTCTAAGTTGTCTCCCAGGAGTCATTCTCCATTTCCCTGAATCAGTGACCCTCCCACTCTCTTAGATAATTATTTTACATCTCCACAATGTTTACAATTCTCTTTCCGACCTTCATTTTCAGGTGAATGGCTCGCTTCATATTTAACTGAGAAAAAAAAATGGATTTGATCTAAAGAATTCCCACAACTTGCATCTAGCTTCATGTATTTAGTCCCTTCTGTTATTGTAATGATAGAAGTTTCTGGGCTGTCCCAGAGGGCAGCTTCCACCCTTATTCATCAGCTCAATGGATATTATTTCAGCTCCTCTCCTCTTCTGTCCCTGCATTCCCTACGATTTTTTTGTCTTATAGATTATTCCTGATTATAAGAATATTTCTATTTTCCATTAAAAACTAAAATAAAAAATGCTGTCTCTTAAACTCTTCCACAGATTCTCCTCTTTTCTTTTAGATAAAGCCAAATATTTCAAAAAAGATGCCTACAGTCAGTGTTTTCAGTTGCTCTGATCTGATTTTCTGTTGAGTCATCACTACATATTCTTGATGATCCCTCACAATGTCCTTTCAAGTGCCACAAAATCCAGCTTTCAATTTTTAACCTAACTCAGTCTTATTATAGCAAATAACACAGTTGGTTATGTGTTCCTTGCTTTAACTGTGAAGTGCAACATCCATACTGTTTGCTTTGGGTCGATCTCATTTTCAATCTCTTTTATAAAACTAGCAATTTATCTCCAAACCTTAAAATTTTAGAGTGTTGCAAAGATCTATTCCTGATTTCTTTTTACTCTACATTTGCTTTCTTATTGACCTCAACATCTATCATGACTCCAAATATCATCCTTATAGACTTCTCTTTTGTCATTCATTTAAGGGCCTAAGTTTCATTTCCACTTGGATTTTAGAAAGCATTCCAAACTTAAAAGGTTTAAAAACAAGGCCTTTAGTCTCCCTCCAGTCCTTCCTCTGAATAAATAACATTTGATTTCTCTTATATTCCTCCTCCTTATTCTTTAAGTCAACCCTTTCCTTCATATTGCTTAGGACAAGAATTAGAATCATCACTGTTTTGTTTTCTTTTCTTTTTCTCCCATCCAACATGCAGTTCTTCTGAATCTGCTACTTCTTTCTTCTAATCTACTACTTGCCCAGCAATATTCAACTCTTGCCTCTATTACTGAATATCTCCTTATTAATCTTTTTAATTTAATCTTAGCCCTTCTCTTGTTTATTTTCACAAAGCAGCTAGAGGGATCTTATTGTAACTAGGATAGATCCTATCAACTATTCTTCAAACTTTCTTAAAGTTTCCCATTTTCTCAATGTAAAAGCAAAATTCTTAAATGCTCTTCAGAGCTCTATAGAATCTGGTCCTGGGATTATTTATGCTGCTTTCTTGCTTTTCTTAAGCACAACCCTCATGCTGCTAGTTTGGGGTGTGTGTACTTTCATGTTCATTCCCCTGAAAGTGTCCAGTTTCAGGTTTACGCAAGATATACTTCCTCATCCTCCAATCCTTACTTATACAATATTTTCTCAATGAGGGCAAACATTTGGACAACCCTGTATGAAATTGAAATCTTTCTCCCATCCCCTCATATTCCACATCTATCTTCTCTGCCTTATGTTTCTTCCTCACATTTATCACTTTTTTAAAAAGATTTTATTTATTTATTTGAGAGAGAGAGAGAGAATGCATGCACAGGAGCAGGAGGAAGGTGTGGAGGGAGAGGAAGAAGCACTCTGCCCCCCCTCTCCCTCAAGCAGGAAACCCATGGGTGCAGGGCTGAACCCAGGACCTCAGAATCTTGACCTGAGCAGAAGGCAGACACTTGACCAACTGAGTCTCCCAGGCATCCCTATATCTTAGTCAGTATATGTTTTATTTTGTTTTCTAACTCTTCCTTCTGAGGGCAGAGATCCCTGTCTCTCACATTTACTGCCCTATTCCTAATATCTAGGTTAGTCTTCCCATAGAGAACACACTTAATATATATTTGTTAAATGAATGGATGACTACACACACTAAGAAATATTTTAAGTTTGAGAATGGCAATTATACAGCTTGTCCTTATATCACGTTATCAAATTCAATTCTAAAATTGGTTCTCCTTCTAAATATAAGGGAAAGAGAAACAAAAAAAGAAGAAAGGGAAAATAAAAGGGAGAAAAAACAAAGTAAAAAAAATGGAAAAGAGAATAGACATTCACTATTGGGTAAATTTCACTACAGGTGTCCTTTCCAAATATTAAATACAACATCACTTGTTGTGATGAAGGGAAAGTCTTCACTTACATACCAGCATATGTCAATTAAAACTCAAACCCCATATCCTGGGTTTGCAAATTTATATAGAAAGTGGCCTCCTTCTGGTGCATTATCATTTCAGGACTTGACACTAGGCTTAAGCCAGCAACATTTTAGTTCCACAAATACACTTAGTTTATCTACTTAGTTAAGTCCTTCTTGACTTCCTGGTTCAAGGTTAAATGTCATTTCTCAAAAACGGTCTTTCCTCCACATTCAATTTAAAAAATTCACCTAATATCTCTGTACCTCATTACCCTGGCCTATTTCCATCAAGATCTGTTAATTTATCATATTTGTATTTATTTATTGTCTGTCTCATTTGAGCATAGTTTGAGCTCTAAGAGAGTTAATGGTACCTATTAATGCTTGGACCCATTTAATATGTGTGGGAATTCAACATAATCAGTTGAAAGAATCAATGTCCTTCTTAATCTACTTGAAAGTGACAACTTTTCAGCTCACCTTCCAACCTGCTCAATCACCTTGACAATTAGAGGAAGAGGAGTAACCTGTTGAGAGATGAGTGGGGAGACAGAGGAAACCTCGTTCCACTGAGAGAGTAGATATTTCTGATCATAAACCCTTGCCAGAAAAAAATTTCACTTTTAGTCTCCTCAAATCAGCTATGATGCTTAACTGCTATTTTTCTAAGAAAATGCATTCTTATTACCTCCCACCTGATTTTAAAGTGGCCATTTGGAACATGACCTGTTTTTAAGTTAAAGAATTCAGATATTTAGTTTTGTACTTACAATAAAAGAAAGCACCAAAAAGAGTTTCCCATTACTGCACCTTTAATTTTGATATACAGCATATAAATCATTTTGGCCCAGGAATATCTAGACATATGAGAATGAAGAACATTACGGTTTGTTGATTAAGTTGCTATACTGCAGTTCTAGTGTTGATTATTTGTAACATAAATGGAAAATGAACACAATTCATGTGTATTCATGATAATTGCCCCCCCAAAAAAAACCTGGGTTTGAGTTTATAATGTAGATTCTATAATGTAGATTCTGTTCATAGCAAAAAATAATAATGAAGTATTTTAGATACTCAATTTGTGCCCATTTCTTATAATACCAGTTATTTAAAAACTCAAGTGTTTTAGTATGTCTGGTATCTGCCTAAAAGCATAAGGGAAATTTCAGAAATATCGAATAATACCATACATTTTGAATAAAAGAATTCTCTCATACAAAGCATTTACTATTCAGCCTAGGAATACAAAAGAATTTTTGAGATTTCAAAATAGAAGTCTGTCTGAATGGGAAGATAAATCATACAAATATATTTTTTCCTCAATACTAGGCATACAGTATAAATACACTTTGCTCTATTTATGGATTCACTTAGATGACAATTTATATTTCTTCCCTTTAAGGTCAATTTTTCTTTCATAGCTACCCCTAGGTTTCTATGTTTAGAATGCTTAATTATTGATTTTCAACTGCTTTTTAATGCATGCTTTAATAACAGAGCCCTTGAATCACCTAATAGAGATAGTGATCATATTAATGAAAGAATGCTTTCACTTTCTTATGAAGGAATGCTCTGAGAAAAGTGGAATAAGAGAACTTGTGAATTTGAGTTGGAAAATCAGTCAATGTATGCTTTATGTGTCTGTTGTGCCACATTGAGAAGGGCTCAGTCATGGACTTATACAGCTATATACAAAAGATTCCTAAGTTCCTGAATGAGGCTCTCAGATTCTTTTCAATCCATGGCATTTTGTAGGTAAGTTTCTATTAGAAGTCATGGGATCAGCTACTCTTGTTGTGTTTATGAGTTACATGAGGTAACTTCCACCTAGAAACAAAAATTCCAGGAATGAGTCTGAATACCACATTAACCCACCACCACAATATCATCTACTACCATTCTCAACTTCTCCATTAGTACCCAGCACAGAAACCTTGATTTTAGCCTGCTTCTCATTCTTCATCCTGATTACTTCACTTTGTACTAGATTTTCCTCCTCAAACACTCATGAAATTCCTTCATCCCAAAAGTAATCCATCACTTACAAAGAATCTGTTTGAATTTTTCCCTGATATTCCAACATTCAGTTTGGTACTATCCACTTCTCTAGCTTAAGTCAATATTGATGCTTCATATGAATGAATGTTTTTAAAGTTTTGGAAACTTGATATTTTACTGTTATGCAGAATTCATTTGAATACTGCTTCTGAATTAGAACTGACACTACTGCACCCTCTCTCTCTCTCTTTCACACACACACACACACACACACACACACACACACACACACACACTGAATTGTTCATTTAAAAGATAACAGCTGTTTAATGGTCAGGGTTTTTCCCAAGCATTGCTCTTACCTAAAGGAGAACATCACCCACTTCTAGTGTCAACCGACTCTTTTTCATCCATTCTGTTACAGGTTGAGAATTAAACCTAAATCTCCCTGAACTGCAACACAACTTCAAGTTCCCATGCAAAAACTCAAAGATTAGGCTTGAAATATACATTTTTTCACATATTTTTTTTGTACCATCTAGGTTAACAGTATCAGGAAAACATTGTCATAATCAGCAAATATGACAGGAAAATCTGAGGCAGAGATTTTTTTTAGGGAAGTATCAAAAGTTGACATAAACAATCTGGTCAATATCTCATAAATCAGATAAAGAGACATTTAGTATACAATTCAGTTAGTTTCACTTTCAGTTGCAAATAATGAGAACTATTAATGATTACATAATTGAAGCCCTGGAATAGAAGCCCCAAGGTTGGTTCAATGGCTTAATAATGTTGTCAGTGACTCAAAAATTTTTATTTGAATTGTCTCTCTCAGTATAGTTGACCCTCGAACAATATAGGTTTGAACTGCACAGGTCCACTTACATGCAGATTTTTTTCAATAAATACAGTACAGTGGTATAAGTATATTTTCTTCACAGTTTGCTTAATGATATTTTCTTCTCTCTAGCATACTTTGTTGTAAAAACATACTATATAATATATTTACTGAAGCGGGGCAAGGCGTTTGGATGAATTTAAGGCTTCAAAGAGTACAAAGAGATATGCTCACTTCTAACAGGAGTGAGACTGAACACAGCTGGATGGTATTTTTTCTAAGAGATAGTGGTGAACTCACTGCCAGTATTATATTTTGGACACTGTATGGAGTATTGGTGTTTAGTCTGCCTAGGTGCAGCATGTATGTGTTGCTATTGTCATAGGCATAAAGATAGCTTTATAACCCTCTAAGGATAATTTGAGATAGAGATTAGATTGTTAGAAATATTGGGAGATTCTTACCTGTTCTGACTTGTAGGGAGTATATTGGAGACATTCTTAAAATTAGAGAACTAGAAACTTTAGAAGCATATACAGTATGAAATCAGGTGTAAAAGCAAGACAGTGGGTCTTCTATGATGTTTAATGATGTCCCTTGGAGACTGATGATATAGAATCCCCAAAGACTTTGATGATGAATGTAATAATTGGGAGGTAGATCACAACTTCATCTTTACGGTGAATCTCAAAAGATGACTTATTTATTTATTTATTTATTTATTTATTTATTTATTTATAAGATTTTATTTATTTGACAGAGAGAAACACAGCGAGAGAGGGAACACAAGCAGGGGAAGTGAGAGAGGGAGAAGCAGGCTTTCCGCCTAGCAGGGAGCCCAATGTGGGGCTAGATCCCAGGTCTCTGGGATCATGACCTGAGCCGAAGGCAGTCACTTAACCAACTGAGCCACCCAGGTGCCCCAAAGATGACTTTATTTTCTAGCCAAGATGACCTGAGCCTGGTTGATCTGCTCGTTTTTTGGAAGGAGACCTGCTCTGAATTAGCCTAAAAAATGGATCCATTCCTAGATCAAACACAGGGAACTGATTTTGCCTGAGGAAGCTTCATTCTGAGACCGTTGTCAAAAAATGTTATTCAGCCCTTTGTAATTCACAGAATCTGATAGACTCAGACCTGTGATGTTCAAGATCAGGGATGTTCAGTCTTGTGATACTCACAACTCAATTTCACTTAGGTTGACCATTGGAGTCATCAGTTTATATACATGACTTAATCGATCATGCCTATGTAATAAAAAGTCCTTCCCAAAAAAGAATGGGGTTCAGAGTGTTTCTAGGCTGGTAAGCATGTGGAAATGTCAGAGAATAGTGAGCCTAGAGGACATGGAAACTCTGCACCCTTTCCTCCTACCTGCTACAGACATCTACTCCATCTGGCTGTTCCTGAGTTACATACTTTTGTAAGTAACCCTGTAATCTGGTAAATGAAATGTTTCTCTGAAAACTGTGAATCACACTAGCAAATTAATAGAACCCAAGATGGGATTATTTAACCTGCTAATCTCAAGCCAGTAGGTCAAAACCACAGGTGACAAGATAAACTTACAACTGGTGCCAGAAGTTTTGTGTGCCAGAAGCAGTTTGGTGGAACCAGACCCTTAACCTATGGGATCTGAGACTATCTCCAGGTAAATAGTGGTCAAAATTGAGTTGAATTGTAGGACATCCATTTGGTATGTGGAGAATTGCTTGGTTGGGGAAAACACACACACACACACACACACACACACACACACACACACAATTTGGTGAACAGAAGGGTTGGAAATGAAGTGTCCTATAAAGTAATGAAGAAATACAGGTGGGGGACAACTGTAGTTGGGGTTTTATTTTGTTTTTTTTGCTTTTTTCTTTTTCTTTTTATAAAGAAAGTGAATTTTTATAGTATGGAATAATTTTGGAATATTTCAAGGAAAAAAGTACTACTATTTCTACTCTTTCTAAACTATTGATATGCAAAATATCAAGAGACAATTTGAGGGAAAGTGATTCTGTAAATAGATCTGAGATTGCTGAGTGAAGATGTATTTGATAAAAATAAATAAAGAGAACATACAAAATCCTAATTCCTGTCTGTATTAGATTTGGTTGCCCCTAGAATGAAGACCTTTTGTGCAGACAAGCATGGGCAATTATCAGTTGGCAAAGCTAGACATGACCTTGACCTGAGGGAAAAAAAAAAGGAGGTTCACCTTTGGATTGGGTAGAAAGTTCTTTGCATTATTTTTTCTAGATTCTTCTGTTTCAAGAGCTCATCTACAGAAAGGTCACTAAAGATTCTTCTGTAAATTTTGCTTAACCTCTGATGTTCTTGCAGATTGAGGAAGTGAGGTAAATCTGTATCTGCTAACCAGTTATCACCTTGAATCAGAAAAGAGATTTTCAGAAATTGTTTTTCTTTTTTTCCTTAAGTGATTTTAAGTCTCAAACATTGCTGCTTAGAAAACAGTCTCTTTGTTAAATAACTATGCAAATAATCTATTTTTTCTTAAATATTTCAAGAATATCATGATTTTTAAAGTGCCATATCAATATTGAGTGAGTGTTGTACATGTATATTCCCATTCCTTTATATTTCTAAACTTAAAAATTGTTGTGGTCCAATTTCCTTCAAAGTTTAGTAACACTTGTATTACAACTATTACTTCCAGATAAATGGTCTGTAATAAAATGAATTGCTACCCTGACAGTTTTTTTCTTAATTAATGTTTAACTAATTTGAAATTTTAGATAATTTACACAGAGTATAGGACTAAGGTATTTTTTCTTTGTGTAGTATTACAAAAACATTTCTAAATAAATATATAATATTATTATAATGATAATGAATTTGTTTTCTCAATTTCCTTAATAACTATATTATCTTTTCAGAATGTAGCTACCTATGATTGATATACTAGTTATTTGAAATACTACTGTATATATGTACGTATCAAGTAAGATATGTACATTTTTTCTGCTAACACTGTCTTGTGTTAAAAAACAAAAATAAAAACATTGTCTTGTGTTACAGTTATTTCTCTTTTATAGAAAAACTTATATTTCATTTCTTTTTTTCTGGAAAAAAATCCATGTATAATAGCTAGATTTTCTTAATACTAAAGAATATTCATTTTCTGTTGAATTGACCTCTGGGTACAAAATTAAGAAATCACGAAAACAATACAATAAATATTGCAAAATATTTATTAAACACAATAAACATATACCTCTCTCTATGTTCCGCCTTTAAAACCATAAAAGGTAACATTTGAAATTCTGAATTCTCTGTAAAGATCTAGTTGACAAAGTGTTATTTAATACATACATTCTTGGGTGCTTGGGTGGCTCAGTGGGTTAAAGTCTTTGCCTTTGGATCAGGTCATGACCTCAGGGTCTTGGGATCGAGGCCTGCAGGGGGCTCTCTGCTGCCTCTCTCTCTCTCTGCCTGCCTTTCTGCCTCTTGGGATCTCTCTCTCTGCCAAACAAATATAAATAAAATCTTTTAAAAAAAGATGACATTCTTGTACATGCTTACTCTTTAGAGCATGAAAATAGAATATTAAAGGCTAACATTCATGTGCATGTGTAGATAAATATATATATTTTAATAGTATGAAAAAAAAATATGCCACAGTGGAAACACTTGTTACTAGTAAATAACAAAAAGCTATGCTTGAGATATTACAAAAGTAAATGAAAGAAATCAATGAATTGTTTAGACAAAGAATAAGGAAATTCTCCTGAACTAAGATAATCAATCACCACAGAGCCTTGAAACGATTTCATTACTTGCAAACCACAAAAGGTTTTCTATAAAAAATAAATCCTTTGGGAAGATTTTAATCATTAATTATACAAATAAATTGTCTCTTTAGTAACAGAAGCTGCAAATAACATTTCAAATATGAAAAAATGTTAAACTTATCTGATTTGTATGCAACTTTTTGCATCCACATTTCATTGGGAGGACTTGAAATCAACTTATTTTAGCAGGAATATTCTTGACAATATTCTCTTGTTTGTATACTAATATAATTTTACTTTTATGTGGCATCAATATATACAAAATATCTAAAAAGAGAACGACAAACATAAAATAAACACCAAACCAGGAATTGTCTATTGTACAATTAATTAAGAGGTAAGATAGCTTAACAGATTTAATATCAGAAAGAATGGTGTTTTATGGTTTCTAAGTTAGTTTAACTGATTAGAGTACATAAATAATGAATCTATCATGATAATTTTTCTTCATGCTCTAAATGCAAAGATCAATTACTGTCAATTACTTAACATTTAACACATGCATACTTTTTGATCTAGTGAAAGATATGGCATTCATTAATGTATTTATTCAACCATTTATCCATCCAAATATTTATTGACCATGAGTTGTCAGGCACAGGGATTACAACGTCAAGCACTAACAAATAACAGTTGCAGTTATAGAATTTATAATATAGTGGGACAAACCAAAAAATGAATACATTATAAATGTAAAACTACAACTTAATAGAGTAATAATTGATTGCTATGGAAAAAACTTATATGATAAAGAGGCTAGAAAAATTTGATCTTAGAAAGGAAGGCTTAAGAATTTGAATAAACACAAGATACACACCTACATTTTTATACACAATATAATAGAAAGGATTTAAATTTAAGTTATACTTAATTCATATTTAAATGTTAATTCCATACTTTTAAGTATATGATGAAGATCAAGGTATCTGCACAAGTTTTGGTTCAGGCTACTATAGCAAATTATCATAGACTGGGAGAATTGAACAATTTCTCACAGTTCTGGAGACTATAACTTCAAGGTCAGGATGCTTGTATGACTGGGTTCTTGCTGAGGACGCTTTCCTGGTTTATCGTCAGAGGTCTTGCTATGTCCTCACATGGTAGGAGAACTAGTTGGCTCTCTGGTCTCATCTTATAAGGACACTGATCCTTATCAGGATCATTCATGAGCATTCATTCTCATGACATAATTACTGCACAAAGGCCCCAACCCCACCTTGCCATCACATTGGAATTACGGTTTCAACATATGAATTTCAGGGGGAACACGAACACTCAATCCATTACAGCACATAATATGCAATATGTACTAGATGTAAAAAATATCTCTTTCCTTATGTTCTGCCATTAAAACTATATAAAACAACCTTTTAAATTCTTAAATATCTTAAAAAGAAAATTATTTCGCAAATAGCACTTTAAATATAAACGTATATGTATGTACATATGTATATAAATTATAAATCTTAACTTTAAACATAATTTCATGTAATTTTAATGATATGTATTTACACAAATAAAAAATAAAAACTTACCAGAATGACCAAATGGGTAAATGTCTCTATGACATAAGACACAATTACACATTCAAGGAATCAAGGAAGAGAATGTGGTGGTATTGTGTAATTTTGGTATCTGTCTAAGGCACCTAAGGCACTTTAGAATTGCTGTCTCCAAAATAAGAACAATGAGAAACTGCTGAAATATTTTACAGGGGTTACTCTAAAAGCTAGAATGCCTGGAAGAAAACAACTTAAGCTGAAGTTTTGAGAATGAAGAGGATTAGATCCAAAGAAGAGTTAAAAAGAGATAGCTATGAACTGAATTTGGAAAATGACACTTGATTGAACTTGAGAGATAGATAGGAAAAAAATCATAATGTTCTTAGTGACTAGATATGGAAGAGGGAGGGACAAAGATTTGTCAAAAGATGTCTTAGCTCTGGAGTTCCTGGTTGGCTCAGTCAGAAAAGCTGAGACTCTGGATCTTAGGGTCATGGGTTTGAGCCCTACATTGGGTGTACAGATTGCTATTTTTTTTTTATTTTAAAAGTAAATGTCTTAATTCCAATCCCATTATACTCAATGTTACAGCCTTTGTAAAAAATTCATTTTGTTATGTAAAAATAATATTACAACATTTTGTGGAGAAATGTGACTCCTCCATGGTTCCCCATCTCTCTGGCCCTATGACCATATAGATGATAGTAGTCATTGTTACAGAATTAGGTAATACAATCTAAAATTTACGCTGGGGGGCCTCTAGGTGGCTCAGTTGGTTAAGCAACTGCCTTCAGCTCAGGTCCTGATCCCGGAGACCCAGGATCGAGCTCCACATCCAGCTCTCTGCTCGCCAGGAAGCCTGCTTCTCCCTCTCTCACTCCCCTTGCTTGTGCTCCCTCTCTCGCTGTGTTTCTCTCTATCTATCAAATAAATAAATAAAATCTTTAAAAAACAATTTACACTGGACTGGTGTGCTGAATTACATTACTCAGATATATTTACAAGCCATATATGCAACTTTGTTACATAAACTATTTCATTTTGTTTTGTAACTATAATGGATCCATCCTGTTTACTGGTATGTAACATTAAAATATTAAAAATTAACATTTTTTTAAATGTCAAGCTGTTTCACTTGAAAGCCTGTATTCAAGTCTGAAAGTCAATGTAGCAAAATGACTTAAATTGAAAATTCTGAAGCCAAACAGTATGTGCTTGAATCATGGACACCAGTTATTAGCTAAGTGATCTTTGTAAGTAACTGAAAAGTCTTAGTTCCATTTTTTGAACTCAATAAATCAATATGTACCTGAATTGTAACTGAATCCCATCACTGGTATCATAATGTTCTTCTAGATGGGTTCATCAATAGTAAACAAAAACAAGCAACAATTAATTTTAATATTTATTTTAATTTGTTCTTTCAAAAATAAGGCTATTGACCTCTATAATGAAATTAAAATTATTTCTATCTCAGATCATTTCTTAGCATTCATTACATTAGGTTGGATAACTATTCTCAAGTAAGTCAAATACCATTAGAAAACACTTTTTGGCCATTGTTGATATTAAATATTAAATAGTGTGATAAGCATTGCTTGTTAATGATCTATTGCATTAGACACTGGCTGATGCTTCAGAAAAATGATGTACATCCAGTATTTTAATCTTCTTGATAACTTTTTTTTAACATCTTAAGTTGAATGTCTAAGGATCTTGTTTTGAATATTTTATGTGTTTCCCTATTCAATGCAATTGAACACTTAAATATCTCTAGAAGTTAAAGATGTGCTAGATTCACAAGTTCATTGCTGCAATTTTTAAGGATTTTTTAAAATTTCTCTTCATAATATAAATGTTATTTAGTATATAGAGCATTCTTTTAACTATCATTTTCTTAATAAGCTTTTTAGATTGATTGTATCAGAAAATATTGTGTAATATTTAATCTCTGCAATTCCAGAAGACTCTCATAGTTTATTTCAGTTCTAAAGTTAAATATATATTCTTTGCTTTTCAGGGTATTAAAGCTAAATTTATATGATGCAAATTGAGTTCATTAGTTATTTTATGAATTTATTTTTTATCCACTTGACTTATTATTTTATAAACTGGTGTGTAACTAGCTAAGTGTTGATTCATTTCTCCCTGAAGTTCTATTAGGTTTATCTTATTTAATCTTCATTGATAAATTTCTATATTTAAAATGTTTATATAATTTGGCTCTATTGTTCCATTAACCAACATTTGATTCCTTTAATGACATTTTGAATGTTTTCTCTATATTTTACTTTGTCGGATGTTGACAATATCACCCTTCAACCTTAGAGTTCATTCTATATTACAAATACTTATTAATTCATTTATTTAGATATTCTTCATATATTTTTCATATATGTAGCCTTTATATACAATACATTGTTAGAACTAATTTTCATCATATCTCACAGACATATAGTTGGTTTTAAAACTTTCATTTTTATTAAAATTATGACATTTATTTTATTTATTGTACTAGTCTTTCATGTTTTCCTTTGGATTTTTATTATATTTTGCTTTTGCTATTTTGATATTTGTCTTTAAGTTTGAGGCCATAGTAATTTTTCTTTGCCTTTATGAAACTCTTGATTTTATCCATATTTATTTATTTAGTATAAATTAGTATCCATATTTATCATATTTAGTATATGACTCTAACATCTCTCCTATATAAACTTGTTATCCTGTTTAAATTATCTAGCTTGTTAGCTTTGGATTCTAATGGAAATACTTTTCCATTTTCTATTAAACTTTTCTTTTTCTTTTCTTTAGATGATAGTAAACTTGTAGTCCCTAACTTCAGCTGTTCCCTGTATTTCTGCTCCCTTCACTTACCCATTTAAATAACTCACATACAACCTCTATTCTTTCCTCTAACCTTTGAAACTTTCTGTTCCACGTTCATTCTCAGGTGAAGACCTCATGGTCAATTTTACCACTTCATTGAAAAAGGTGAAGTAACATGATTTTGATAGGAAATTCTGTAAAACTATAAACCAACCAAAGAAAAGGTGGCATCATAAAAACATTAACTATTTCAATCCATATACATGGTTTATATTTCCATTTGTATAGGTTTATTTGATTTATTTTAGCAGTGTTTTTCAGGTTTCGGCACAAAAATATTGCACATCTTTTCCTAGACATATCCTTGAGTATTTTGTACATTTTAATGCTTTTGTGTAAGTGTTATTTTTCATTTAATTTCAATTTCTAATTATATGGTGATAATATATAGAGGTAAAATTAATTTTAGTATTTTGACTTTGTATGTTGCAGACCTACTTAAGTTATGTATTAATTTTAGTTGCTTGTTTTGTACGATTCCTTAAGAATTATTTTTTGTAGATTTTCTAGAATCCACAACCACATCATCTGCAAATAAAGACATTTATTTCTCCTTTTCAAAACTGCATGTCCTTTATTTTTCATTACGGTCTTGTTGCAATAAGTCATCTATATCATGTTGAATAGAACTGGTGAAAACAGACTTGATTACCTTGCTTCAGATCTTAGTATATTGAGTTTTTTATCATTATGTATAATATTGGGTATAGATTTTTAAACATACTTTTACCATTTCAGGGAGGTTTCTTCTACTAGTTTGCTCAGGGTTTGGGGTTTTGTTGTGTTTATCCTCAACAGATAAAGTTCATCACTGCTTTTTTTGCATCTATTGAGAGTGTTTAGAGTTCTTTACCTTTTTGAATCAGTTGTTTGTTTTTCATTATTGTTTTTGAAAATTTCAACTAAAATCTCTTCAAATGTATCTTATACTCATTCCTCTCTCTTCTTTTTGTAGGACTCCACATACATGTATTAGCCCATTTAATTTTGTCACAAAGCTCTTTAATGTTACTTTCCTTTAAATTTATTTTATCTTAATTTTTAATTTTAACATAGAAAATTTATATTGAATGATATTAAAGGTTATTGATTCTTTTCCTGCTGTTCTATCTGTTGATAAACTCACTGAACAGCTGCTTCATCTCTGACACAATGTCTTTTTACCTCAAACATTCTGTTTGCCTCTTTTTGTATTACTCCAGTTTCTAAAGGAATATAATCATTTACTTCAATGTTCTGTGAGGGTTTCTCCTGAAACTGCTTTTTTTTTTTCTCTCTCTCTCTTTTGGTTTTGACAATGTTAGAAAATACAAATGAGCTTTTTTTTTTTAAGTTGCAATCTGATGTCCAATTAATATTTGTTAAATCATGGATCCCATGGCACAATAATTATGTCTTGAATTTTATGTATTGAAAATACAAGTATATTATCCAAATTCTTTGCTCTTAAATGAAAAGATGATGATAATGATAATAATAACAGATTTTATTTTTACTTTGAAATGTTTTATTACTATTTTGTATTGTTAGTAGTAGTAATAGTGGCTTAGAATAATAATGAAATCTTGTATTGAGCACATACTAAAAAGGTAAGTGCTAATATTATTTCCACTTTATTTATAATACAATTTAATGCAAATTCAAATAAATTTTCCACACAACTCACAGTTCGTAGAATGTTCCAGAACAATACTTTTATCTTCTGCATGGGGAATAGCATCCTGACAGACCCCAACAACTACATCATCATCCTTTATGACTGGCTCAACTTCCATTTTAGTTACAATATCAATAAACTGTCCAGCTACAATTGAGGTGAGCTGGAAAAATCCTCTCCAGGGACCTTCTTCTGACTCCAGCAGTGCCCAGCTAGAGAATCATTATCCTGCTCTTTCATCATTTGCCCAGTGGTAAAGGAACATACTTCACTGCTTCTCTTGAAAATGTTTTTCTCTCCAGATTAGAAAAATATGCAAATGGGGCTGAAAATGGAGCTCCTGCTTTCTTTATTTTAATCTAAGAAGGAAAAGATGATAGTAACTTGACTTTCCATTAAATATGTTGCCGTGTCCTGAAAACAAAAGAAACAGTAGAAAACAAAAGAAAACAGTAGAAAGGTAATTCATTTGGGGTAAGAGAGGTTGTGATAAAAATGACACTGCACATTAGAATTTGTCATTCATAAGATGGAGAAGTAATTGAAGTTTTTCTCTTGGTCACGTTCCACTTGAGTTGTTGGCACAAATACATTGAAATGGTAGAAAGGGGGAAATTACATCTGATTTAACACTAGAGAAATGTGATTGAAATAAGCCAGCACAATTACTGAGTTACTCTCCCTTACTATTTCTGTTTTTGTCAAGCCACATTTTCCTGAGATGCTCTTTACTCATTGGCAATGAATGTGCCTGTGTGTGGTCTTTTCTGAGGCTTCCTTCTGTAAGGATTCTTTACAACATGTGCCAAGTGATGCTTCACTCACCAAGTTTCAATGATCACTTTCTATTCTTCCACTTCTCATAATCAGTCTGGATAGTGAATTAAAGTTTATTACCAGAAAAATGAAAATGATAAAAAAACTCAATTACTGGCATTTTATTTTTCTATTTGATGGAAATTGAGCCTGCTTTATCATTTTCTAATTTATTAAAGCAAAATTTATTCAAATATCTTAGAAATGTTATATAAGCACCTTCTTTTTTGGTAAACTCTATCCTGGGGTCTGAGTGATTCCACATTAAATGAATTGAAGCCATTAATCTTTTACCTGATTCCACATGATTTACAGAAATGTCTGTGGGTGTACTGTGGGCAAATAAAATAAATGAAATTAACTTGGATTGATATTATGTAACTGTATATCAGAAGCTGAGGTGAATGCCTCTTTCTAAGTTATAGACCTTTATCAACATTTTATTTGGATAAGAAAGACAGAACCCAACTGTGCATCCCTTTTGATTTTCCATGTAATCTAGTTTTCTTTTAAAAAATCAGAATATCATAGAGGTATCTCATGTATCTGTGCTGATACAAAACATCTGATATTTATTATTATACTTTAGAGTTATTTAAAGGAGCAAGGATATTTTGTGAATTTTTTGCAAAATATAATAACATATAGGCATATTTGGAAAGTATACTTTACTACAAGCTGATTGTTTTGCATTATTTATTTGTCAAGAAAATTACACATGACGTGCTTTTTTTCAAATATAATATTTTATGGTGTTGAACTGAGAAAGGTAAAGAAATCACTTTTTGGAGAATACCAAAGGCTAGCCTTTCTATTGCTTAGGTATTGAAATTTCCACTCCAAAGATATTCCATCAAGGTTCCTATAATTAAAGACATCTCTTTTCTTTAATGATGATTCAGATACAGTTTACAGATAATGTTAAAAAATAAAAGCTATTATGGTATTTTAAGAATTTTTTGAGAAGTTATAGGCTCAGAGCAAATTAAGTGAAAAGTACTGAGATATCCCATGTACACTCTGCCTACACAAATATAGAGCCTTTGGCATGATCAACATTTCCTATCACTGATATCATTGTTATGATTGGTAAGTCTACATTAACATATAGTAATCATCTGAAGTCCATAGTTCACATGAGTCACTCTTGGTGTTGGACATTCTATGGGTTCTGAGAAATGTATAATGATATATATTTATCATTATATTATCATGCAGAATATATTCATTGCCCTAAAAATTTTCTGTGTTCCACCCATTCATTTCTCTTTCCCATGCCCAACTTCTAGTGGAACCCACTGATCTTTTTAAGATATCCATAGTTTTGCCTTTTCCAGAGTGTCATGTAGTTGGAATCACTGCCTTTTCAGGCTAGCTTCTTCCACTTAACTAATATCCATGCGTTCAGTACCCTCCCAGGTCTTCATGTCTTGATAACTCACTTATTTTTAGTGAACATTATCTGAATGTACCACAGCTTATTTAGCCACTCACCTAATGAAGGACATCTTGATTGTTTCCAAATATTGGTAATTATGAATAAAGTTTCCATAAACATCCACGTGCAAGTTTTGTGCAAACATATGTTTCAACTCCTTTGGGTAAATATCAAGTGATATCAATTGCTGAATCATATGGTAAGAATATGTTTAGTTTTGTAAGAAATTGCAGAACTGTCTTCCAAAGTGGCATTTCCACCAACAAGGAATGAGAGTTTCTTTTGCTCCATATCCTCATTAGCATTTGGTGTTATCAATACTTCATATTTTTTCCATTATAATACGTGTGTAGTAGTATCTCATTGATGCTTTCATTTGCATTTTCCTGATAACATATGCTGTAGAACATCTTTTCATAGGTTATTTGTTATCTCTGTATCTTCTTCTGTGAAGTGTCTGTTAAGATTGTTGCAGAGATTTTTAAATCAGATGGACCTACGTTTGATAATTGAATCTGCTGCTAATTAATTGTATGAAGTTCAGAAAATCATTTAATATCTCTAGGCATATTTTTTTAACTTTTATATTAATATGTAATTACATATAATATTAGAATAACTGCTACACAAAAGTCATAAAGATTAAATATAATGATGCCTGTAAAGCATTAAGAAATATACCCATAATATTGAGAGGTGCTCAGTATTAGTTAATAAAACTTGTTCCCTTATTCTGTATTATATATTAGTGAATTTTAATATTAATTCGATGTGGATAATAAATAAATGGATAAATGAACTCGTTAATAGATACATGTCTATGTTTTCCTGAGTAGACTGTTTTTTAATTTTTTCTTTTGTGCTGCAAATGATTCTTATCCTTTATATATTTTGGTGGTAATATACATCTAAACTGTTGATTCCTAATTCATTTTTCAAGCTTTATATAATTTTATGAAGTGCAATTTTTATTAGCACCATACATTAACCAGCTGAGCTAACTGGCCAGCCTGTGTGAAATACAAATGTTAAATAGTGAAAATTGTCTGCATTATGTCACTTTTTAAAAGTGATTATTGGTAGGTTAATGTACTTGAAAATTCCCTTGGTTTATAACTAATCTAAACTCATTAGTTCCCTACTTAACTAGCCAATTTATTGGTGAAATAGGCAGCATAAATAGTAATAAAAATTAGATAAAAATATATTAAATTTGGTATTTTTTTCAGACTCAATTTTCACTTAGTTGTCATCACCCTAAGTCCAACGCCCTTGTTTAGATGATCTATGCCATAATATTTAAGAAAGATTCTAACATTTTAGGTGGTGGAAAGAAAGTAGAAGAACATTCTAGATCATAGAACATTGTGAGAAAAGCCACAATATCATGAGCCATATATATTACGGAACTAATGATGAATCTGGGATTCTGAATTGCTTGATTGACTAGTAATTAGTTAGGAAGGAAAAATAGAATCAGATTGTGTAAATTGCCTAAGTGCTCACTTGATTAAATTAATAATCTTTGTATTAAGATGGTATAAAAGAGAGTTGGCAAAATAAAACATAAATTCCAGAATAAGTATTGGAGTTGGTTTCACAGTGCTTGGGCCCCAAACCTAGGCACCTTTGCTAAGGATCAAAACTTCAAAATGTTGAGAAGGTTAATAGAGAGTGTACAGAGGAAATTCTTAGTTAAGAACTCTTGCCCTGTTGTAAAGACCCTTGACATGTCTTGTAGTCACACTGTATTTTTCTGCATATATATGATGTCTGTTTGCCCAGGGAGGGTAGTAGACTTGTGACTAAACAAACTCTAAATGCAGGGGGACATAAAAGGAGGATTGGTTATATACTTGGATTAGTAATTAAACATAAAATTTCTTTGTTCCTCTTTCCCTTTTTTTCAGTCCCTGTACTCTAACATAAGTGTCTCAGAAGGTTTATTTGGCAAGTGTTAGAAGTAAGTGAGAAAGACTATGAAGCTTCTTCCTCAAATAACCAACCATACAGCTAAATCTATATTTGGGACTATTTATTAACTGAGAATAACTAGAAAAGTCATAATTGCTCCATTTTTCACCCCGGGTAGAGAAAATTTTTCTGCTCATTAAATATAAAGGGAAAATAAGAGATAAACTAAGTTGTGTTTTATGTTCTCAGTCTCAATATTTCAGTTAAACTCTAAAGGGGAATCAAGTCCAGGTATATTATACCCATTTAGCTTGGCTTCTCCAATTGTGTGTCAACTCTATGGCTTTATCAGCTACTTCTTGTACCTATAAGTCTCCCTCATTTCTCTTGTCACCTTGGATCAAAGTTTCTAGCTGAGTAGACACCACCATTCTACCTGAGTAGAAGGATGGATGTTCATAACAGAAGATGAACATAATGTGACAATCAATTTGAAGCACAATCTATAATATATACAGTGTGTGATAATCTCAAGTAATTAGAAAGATACAAGAGAGATAATATATTTGAGTGGTTTCAAGTTTTCTTTAATAGAAGAGTGAAAAGAAAGTACTATATGCATTGTACTACAGTTATTGCAAGTGAATACAGGAAAAAAGTCTTTATTTATGAGTATGCGCTGGACTCATTCTTACTATGTTGAGGTTTAAGCTCAATAAATATATATTTATACAAAAGAAAGACTTCATGGCAATGCTAGAACTCTTACTATTGCAATTTAGGAAAATATGACTTCTTTCTGAAGTTATAAAATTTTAGCTATTGATCTAATTTTTTCTATTGGAACGCATGTTTTTATAATATAGATTTGATAATCTAAGGAAATATAATAGACTATTGAAAAATAACAGGTTAACCCCCTTCAATGGTGACAGGGCAATAGAAATACAATTTCATGCTTACATTTTTATTAAAAGAAAATTCTTTCAAATGGAAAAATGAGGTATACAGTATAGTAGGAAGGGACATTGGCTTTACACAGAGGGCTTTACCTAAAATTGCTTCAGAAATGTTTGAGGAGTTGATTTACCAACTGAATACAATTCTGTGGTCAAAAGACATTTTATATAGTTTTTCTAAAATCGTGATAAAAGAACTGTACAATGTGACACCATACATTTTCTTATCAGAATCAAATGCAAAATTGGCATATTGGCAAATGATACATTTCCTCCTAAAAAGGTCAGATTTATTGTTAATTAATTTCAGTTCAAACCAAATACATAAATACATGTTTAGCAAGGCATGAGAATTTCTATTGAGGTTTCAATCTAAGGATTATAAAGATATGCTTAATAAAAGTCATATAGCTCCATGTGGGAATTTTCTACCTCTATAAGGAACAGATTTAAAATGTATTAATCCATATGTGCATAGTTGTAACCAATCTGTTAATTTACAGTGTCAAAGCAAATATTTTTTTACCTATCTTATAAGACTGTGTGGAATACCATCTGCTACTGGAAAGTCTTATCCTTAAAATTTGATGGGTATCCCAAGTATAGAATCCTGGGTTTATTTCTGTTTTGTGTAAACTCAACATCTGTTGCATTAAAAAATATAAGCTTCCACAATGTTGTTTTAAGGAAGTTATCTATTAAAAATCAATGAAGATATGCATTATTTAACACCATAATGATATATGAGGGATTTTTTTTCTCTTAGCAATTATGCTTAGGAAAATAAACAATCTGTAGCACATTTGATGTCATCTAAACTGAGGTGTGGAGTTTCATTAGCTGTGGGGTGCATTTAATGCATTTATTTATCAAAGTCTATAGAGTCAGAGAGTTGGTTAACCACCCAACTTTTGGTTTTGGCTCAGGTCATGATCTCAGGGTCCTGAGATTGAGCTCTACATCAGGCTCCATGATAAGCATGGAATTTGATTTGAATTTGCTCTTCTTCTCTCTGTGCCTCTCTCACTTGTGCTCTCTCTGTCTCTCTCTCTCAAACAAATATATATATATGTGTATATATATACATATATATATTTAAGATTTTATTTATTTATTTGACAAAGAGAGAGATCACACGTAGGCAGAAAGGCAGGCAGAGAGAGAAGAGGAAGCAGGCTCCCTGTTGAGCATCCCAGAACCCCGAGATCATGACCTGAGCTGAACGCAGAAGCTTTAACCCACTGAGTCACCCAGGCACCCATAAATAAATATTTTTTAAAAAGAGAGTTGATTTTAAGGAAATAATGTTGTGGAAAATCACATCAAATTAGAAAAGTCTGAAAATAACTAATTAATTAATGATATCCTTTCATGTGTTTTACGATAATGTTTTTAATGTATTGTAAATCCCTCCTTATATGCTCACCTGCCAAAGCACTTGAAAATATTTGGCAAAGAATCACTTTATGGAAAATATATTTAGTATCACACAAAGAATGGTATTTTTTAAAACATTCTTAGCATAAGACCTCATGGTTGTATGCATATGCTTTTCTCTGTATGTCCATTTTACTGACAATTCCAATACAAGTGTTCTTTTCCAATGTCATATCTAGTGTTTTATGTGGTGTTTATAGCTTTCTAGTTTTACTAAACTATACAGTTTATCTACCTCCAAAGCTGGCTTTTGGGGAAAGATAAACAAATATTAGCATAATAAATAAAAATTTCACCTTCATCTCTTTTCGTTGCCCATGACCAACCAACAATGGTCCAGAAACAAATGGCCCTTCTGATGTATCATTAGAAGGTTAATAGTAGCCTAACACTATGTCACAATGCCTATGACATTTATTACACTTTGTCTCATCATGAAGTTATTTTATCAACCCACGTCATCACCAGAAGCATGAATATAGTACAATAAAATATTTTGATACAAAAACAGATCACACTCACATAAGTTTTATTATAGTACACGATTACAAATGTCCTATTTTATTATTAGTTATTGTTGTTACTCTCTTAATGTGCCTAATTTATGAATTAAAGTCTCATATGTATATATGTATAGGAGAAAACAAGTGTATGTAGTATTTGCTATTATCTGTGGTTTGAAGCATCTATTGGGGTCTGGGAATGTATCCCTCATAGATAAGTGGAAGTGAATCATCAGGACAGTATTTTGCAATGGATATTAGATATGACACCAAAATTACAAGTAAAAAAGTTTTAAAAATTAGATCAATGGATGTTATCAAAATTAAAAACTTTTGTGTATCAAAGGATATATCAAGAAAGTGAAAGACAACCCACAGGATAAAAGAAAATAAGGGGAAATGGCATATGTTAGAAGAGACATGGGGAAATTGAAACCTTTTCTCATTGCTGGTAGAAATGTGGAATGATGTAGCCACTGTGGAAAAATAGGTTTGTGGTTCTTCAAAAGTAAACATAGAACCACTGTATGGCTGAATAATTCCACTCTGAAGTATATACTTCAGAAGTGTATATCAGAAGGTAGTGAGGAATAAGAGTCACTAGTTAATGGGTATGAAGTTTCCTTTTAGGGGATGGAAATTTTTGGATCTTGATACATGGAGTGGTTACATAACACTGTGAATGTATTAAATACCACTGAAGTTTACAAATTAAAATGGTTAATTTTATGCTACGTAAATTTCACTTCAATTAAAAAAAAGACTTAGCTAACTGGCAGGGGAGAATGTTAAGAGGCAGACGAGGTTGTGAAAAATAGTCATAGACTTGAAGAATATCCAAATAAATATTTTAAGATGCCAAAAGATTAGAAAAATATATTTTTTAAATTATGTGTGCACTCCATCATGCAGCACATTTTTGAGCGGTTATAACGTGCAAGGCATTGTCTAGATATGATAATGCATTAGCTAATGCTTTTTTCTTAATGAAGTTTGATTTATAAGACAATAATAAACAACTAAAGACAATAATAATAGAGAAGACAATAATAATAAACAGAGAAGACAATAATAATAAACAACTAAATATGGGGCATCTGTGTGGCTCAAACATCCGACTGTTGATTTCAACTCAGGTCACAATCTCAGGATCATGATATCAAGCCCTACATGGGGCTGCACTCTCAGTGTGGAGTCTTCTTGAGATTCTCTTTCTCCTTTCCCCCTGTCCTTCCCTCTGTTTGCTCTCTCGCCTCCCAAAATAAATAAAATAAAATCTATAAAAAACCGAAAATAACAACAACAACAACTCTAAATATGTTTGTATTAGGTTACATAGAGACCTAGAGGATTTTACAAAATCATGTACCTGGAAGAGTTGGGAAGACATTTATGAATAAGTGACATTATCTCCACTCTGCTAGAGCCATATATGATGGATAGGTAATGTACGGTGAGAAGTTTGAAAGAGATGGGAAAATACAGGCAGACCAAGGTCAATGTTCTGAATTGTATGAGACTATAGTTAGTTTGTGAATATTGAAAATAATTAGACGGAAAATTAAGAGAGAAGGAAAAGGTATGTATTTTACATGGTAGTTCTTATGTGTATTTGTGTGTTTCTGAGCATCTCTACATATATACTTAAGTGATGTAAGCTTTATCCATATCAAATTAACTAAATGGACTATGTTAAAATATTAACATAATTGTAACTAACTTGGGAATTTACTCAGGCCTTTATTAAAATGTAGCGACTAGTAGTTACCAAAGCCTGGGAGAGAGAGTCAGTGAAGACTGAATATATGTATATATGTGTAACAGAGAGAGACAGAAGTGGAAATGAGAGAGAGAATTTAATAATATGCTATAACTAGACTGCATGCAAATGTAGTCTACAAGGTTAAATTAATAGAACTGAGTAGAAAATTACTGAATAAGTATTAAAAAAAAGACTTTTCTTATTTTCATTTTCCATGTTAGCAAATGCTAATACAGTGGGTTCCATCTAGACAGCTTATTTAAAATACTTAGAAATTTGTAAAATATATTTTAATTATTAGATATTGAAATTCAGATATTTGTTCCAAGAGGGCTACATTCTGATTTGTTACTTCTTTTTTAAAAAAAATAACATCATAGAAAGCTAGATCAAATCCTTGTATAGTTTCATATATTTATGCTTAATAACTATGAATCAAAATTCAAGAGCTAATCTGGCAGGATCAATATATTAAATTTAATTAAAGTCACTACTATTATGATCCTTAGCACTCTCAGGATTAGTGTCATTTTTGAGATGAAAGGAAAAAAATAATTGTAAGCTGATTTAGCACTTGTCTTCATGTAGCTGAGTGGTAATATGATTCATATCAAATTTTGTCAAGTATTCTTTTGATACAGACATGGATTACATATATTAAGAAAAAGACAACATAATACAAAATCACATAAAAGTGAAACTGAAAGCTAAAAAAAAGCTTGAAAATATCCCAAAACAGCTGTTAAATATTTGCAATTTAATTTGCTTATTATCCAAAGAG
>PITA01014868.1:0-52075 GCA_004023965.1 Spilogale gracilis | reverse complement strand
CCTCCCTCCAAATCCCTCAGTTTGTTTCTGTGTTCAAAGTCTCTGTTGTTTCGTTTCCCTCCCTAGATTACCCTAGTTCCCATTTGCTTTCCTTCTGCCACTGTCCTCCAGTTTGCCCCTCATGCACCGCAAGTAAGTGAGACCATGCGATACTTGACTTTCTCTTCTTGGCTTATTTCACTCAGCATAATCTCTTCCAGTCCAGTCCTCTCTTAACTGCTGTGTTAAATGGAGAAAAACCAAGCAAGAATAAAACATCCTCAAGGAATGTGAAAAAAAAATCCTAAATAGCTTGGAAGTTGTGTGTGTGTGTGTTTATGATTTTATTTATTTGACAGAGAGACACAGAGAGAGAGGGAATGCAAGCAGCGGGAGTGAGAGAGGGAGAAGCAGTTTCCCTCCCCCAGCAGGAAGCCTGATGTGGGGTTCAATCCCAGGACCCCAGGATCATGACCTGAGCTGAAGGCAGACGCTTAATGACTGAGTCACCCAGGCACCCCTCATTACTGAATCTTAAGAGATGCTGCAAATTCCAAGAAATACTGCGTATCCAAATAATGAATATTTGGGGAAAAAAATCCAAACAGAAACCTGCAAACATTTCATGCGTCACCGGACAGGAGTGTATTCTGCACTGCTGTCTTAAAAGTTGGGTAAAAAAGGAAGGAGAAACAGGTGAAAGGACCGACAGATGCAGCTTGGACAGGTCTTGAAATGGTCTCTATGTGGCGGTAAGTGCTGTCAGTCAGTTGGAAAACCAGCAAAGCCTGGTGCCAAGTATTTATACGTCTTAATTATATTTGCATGCTTTTATGACTGTTGTTCTCAATGACAGCAATACCTTACTTACCCTTACGGGCCACATGGAAATTTGTGCAGTGATTTCTTGGTGGCTACAGGGGTTGTGGGCTGCCGCTACTTTGTGGTGATCAGGGAGAGGCCCTCTATGTCTAAGTGCCTGAGATGTTTCTGCTCAAGGCAGAATTATTGTCTCAAAGAATTATTAATGTCATGTGACCATTAGTGGACGTGGAAATCTGTCTTAAATGATCTGAGCCTGGAAGTGAACTCAGACACAAAGAAAGAGAGAAATTTTTGCATATTTTCAAAAACCTGAGGCATAAGTAGCATTCCATAAAATTCACCCTGTTAAAGATTTTTAAAAATTTATTTATTTATTTTGAGAGAGAGAGCGAGAGAGGGCACACGCAGGAGGAGTGGCAGAGGGAGAGGGAAAAGCAAGTCTAATGAGCAGGGAATCCAACACCAGGTTCAACACCAGGCTCGATCCCAGGACCCCAGGATCATGACCTGAGCTGAAGGCAAGATGCTTAATGGACTGAGGCATGCAGGTGCCCTAAAACATCTTTTAAAAGGGGTGAACAAGTCAATGGTTTTTAGTATATTCCAAAGGTTGTATATCTAAATGGCAATTTACACTCGTGGTGAACAGAGCATAATATTAACAGATGATAAATCACTATGTTGTACACCTGAAACTAATACTAAAGAAGAGAAAGAAAGAAAGAGAAAGAAAAAGAAAAAAGAAAAGAGAGAGATTGTGCATTGTTACTAACTAGTTCCAGATAATTTTCATCAGCCCCAAACAAACAACTAGCTGTCACTCTCCCTTCCCCCTTCCCTCTAGCCCCTGGAAACAAACTGACCTCCCTCTGTCTGTAGAGTCTTGTCTCTTCTGGACATTTCATATAAATAGAACCACAGGATACATGACCTTTGGTTTCTGGTTTCTTTGACTCAACACAGTGTTTTCCAAGTGCACCCATGTTGGAGCATGTATCAGCACTGAATTCCTTTTTAGGGTTCAATGACATTCTGTTGTATGGATGAATCACATTTTCTTTTATCCATTCCTCAAGTGACGGACATCTGTGTGGGCATGATTCTGATACACACTAAAATTACTTGGAAGTGTAACCAACATGTACATGGGGAAAGAGTGTCTTGATTTGTTCTGAACTTGATTGAGAGTTGGTCACCATTTCAGAAAAATCATATTAACAATAGGAACATGGATTGTGGATTTGATTCAGCAATAAATCCATTTATTTCAGTTTTTATTTATAGATGTTGCATTCTTGGATTTATCTCAATGCACCATTTCTATTATTTCATCTGTATTTTAACATTATTTGTACACACACTTTTGCTTGTCTATAATTTAAAATACATGCATATTGTATTTTAAATTAAATAAATTTTACTTCTCTTAAATCCAAATTTAATCATTGTGTGTTCAAATATTTGTGTGTTTTATTACGTCTCCTAACATTATGTGCTTGAGCACTTACAGATTAAAATAAGGATTATTTTATTAGAAGTCAATTTTCTTGCAGTTCTCTTTTATATTATACTTGTGAATTACATTAATTTTTTGGAATGGCATGTATAGGGAACTTCTATTATCCATGAATTTCATTTCAGGAGGCTTAGATAAATGTCCAAAGGGGGCACTGGATCTTACAGGGTTGACAAATCTTGTATTAGGGCAGGATTATAAAGAGATTATATTGTAGGGTGATGTCCTTCTGGGCATAGGCACCACATTTCTTTGAGGCATTTGCAAGCATGCAGTATTGTTCAGCACTTTGGGGTATTTGGGACATTTTGTTGTTGGACTCTGGGTAAATGTACCACACTGAAAAATTAACTAACAATGGATGTGGCATTTCTGAGTTAGCACTGACTATTCCCATTTAATAATTTCCCGAAAATTTAATAATCTCCCAAAACAAAACTTACTTCCAGAACAAAGAAATATCTGATGGTATTTTATTTAGACAGTCCTGGAAAGAGCACTGAGATCCTAAGTGGCATGTTAAAATGGGAAAGTGAAATAAAGTTGAGAGATTTTGTCCAGATGAGTTTTCATGTATTGAATATCCCACTGCTCATGTGTGTTATTGCCTCTAAAACTCTGGTATATAATGAGATGATAAGTATAATCTTCCAAACCTTGTAAATGGTAATGGAGACATCCCTGGCTAAAATATTGAGTGGCTTGTTTGGTTTTACATCTTTGAACCAATTCCGGCCTTCAACCATTTTGGTTTTGGTGGATTTGTTTTTGGTCTGCTTCCCTGCTGTCAAACGTCTGACTGGTTCATCCTTGCCATTGAGGTTATACCTGACTGAACTTTTGGTCCAGCTCCCTAACAAAGGGCTGCCGGTTTCTTAGAAAATTCCTCTGGTTCCAAGTCATTTCCGTCATCACCTCACCATTGCTGTATCTGGCTGGTTAGCAATGAGTGGATGTGCTTGATAACTGACTTACTTTGAAGAAACTGAGGCTCCGAAACTGGGAAGGAGGACCTGTTTTTGCTGCTGAGCAACACTTCAGGAGCAGCTAAGGGAAATCCGTACATCCCAACCAAGCAATGTGGATGCAGGCAGTGTAAGTTGCTCTTGAGAAGGTGAGAATTTCTTACATCATAAGAATCTGATATTACCGGTGATCTCTAATTCTATTTCCACTCTACTGATAAGAAAGCAGACTCAGATCGTCACAAATTCTGGGATGTACAAGATTGTTTAGGCATGAATCCTCCTACAGAACTCCCAAGAATTCTCATCTGTTTGAGCACCCTTCACAACAAGCAAATCACTACCTATTGTGAAAAACCTATTGGGTAAATTGTTCTTGTTTTAACTGAAATATGTTTAGTTATATATCCACACACTCTGGGGTGCCTGGGTGGCTCAGTTGGTTAAGCATCTGACTTCAGCTTAGGTTGTGATCTCAGAGTCCTGGGATCAAGCCCTGCTTGGTGCAGAGTCTGACTGTCCTTCTCCCTCTGCCCCTCCCCCAAATCATGAGCACTCTCTCGCCCTCTCTCTCTAATAAATACATGTAATGAAAATAAATTCTCTCACTCTTTAGAAACTAATTTTATCCCTTTTCTAAATGACAGAACTTTCAATATTTAAATACACCTTTCATTCTTCATATGCTTATTCTTTCTCACAAATCTAAATAGCGTGTCCTTTAACTGTTTCTCACCATCAAAACTGCTTTCCCCTGCACCTATTTGCTTGAACTTGATTTAACCATCGTACATTCTTATAACCACTTTGAGTGGGGACCGTCTGTAAGATCAGCCTGCATGGTATGTCAATACCCTCCTCCATGTGGTTAATGAATCGCAGCCAGAATAGAACTCACTTTTCTGCTACCAGAAGTATTTCTCCAGGATACAATGATTCCATGAATTAGAATCATTTAAATATGGCTATTCATTGTGGTTATGAGCCCACATGAACTTCTCCTATCATCTAGCCCTTTCCTAACAGACTAGGGGCCAGCAAACTTGATAAGGGCCCAGCAGTAAATATTTTCAGCTTTCTGAGCCATGAGATCTCTGCTGCAGCAACTATTTGACTGTTGTAGCTCAAGTGCAGCTATAGCCAATATGTATCCGTGGCTTGTCACAATGAAACTTTATTTACAATAACAGACAGCAGACAGATTTCCTGTAAGGGCCACAGTTTGTCAATTCTTGGTTAAAGACTCATATCTTGCTAAAGTCTGGACATACTATGTCCATCAATGTCTTGAAATCCTTCAGACTAGTTAAAGAACGCAGGCCAGTAAAAAAGGTGTCTGGCATGACATTTTTCCTGGTGAATGCAAGTTGGCTCCTGGTGATCACTGCTTCGTTAATTATTCACAGAAATCCCTGAAGTCAGGACTCTCCTCCTCCTCCTCCCTCTCCCCCTCCCCCTCCTCCTCCTCCTCCTCCTCTTCTTCTTTAAAGATTTTATTTATTTGACAGAAAGAAACACAGCCAGAGAGGGAACACAAGCAGGAGGAGTAAGAGAGGGAGAAGCAGGCTTCCCACCAAGCAGGGAGCCCGATGTGGGGCTTGATCCTGGGTCTCCGGGATCATGACCTGAGCCAAAGGCAGCCATTTAACCAACTGAGCCACTCAGGTGCCCCTCACTTCTTCTTTTTACCAATTGTAGCTATATTTAACCAACACGGGTACCTTTCCCAGATACTTCAAAATTCCCTGTCACTAGTGTGGTCATTTTTTTAATAGTTCAGTGATTTGAAAGTTTTGTGATTTCTCTCACAGAGGAAGTGATATGCTAGAGCTGGCTCTCACTGGCTTGGGGAGTCAGTGGTGCACATCTCTTCTCTAATTCACATTGGTAGCTTGAAATCAGCTGTGGGGAGAGTATTTACACTAAAGAAATCAATAAATAGTACAAAGCAGAGGTATCCCTCTCCCGTGATCACTACACACAGGGTACTTGAACAACTCAGGAGAGCTAGAAGCTGTCTTATAAATCTCTTCTTCTATCTTCAGTTTATTTCTTTCTGAACAATATTCTTTCTGATGTTTTAGGTTGAAAATAATTTTTATTAACACAGGAAAAAGAAAAGGGAAATAAAATAGTTGCTTGAGAAAGACCTGAATTCTCTATCACCTATGCATTCCTGTTTTGTGGCAGATTTGTCCTACTTGCTTTGAACATAGCTACAAGATGCTTTTTTAGGATGGCCTTACAATTTCTGGAAGTCAATTTCAGCATTTAACTCAATTAGCCTTTGTAATAATATTTTGGAGGTCTCTGTCATTGTTATACAGTCTTTCCTGATTACGTGACTTTCCTGGATCTTTCACTTATGCCTTTTAAATTTCCACACTGGTACTTTAGGCTGCCATTCTCTGCTTTGGGGACAATTTGGTATTGTCTCCATAGAAGATCACTTCTGAGAACCACCTTACAAGAGTTAATGGTTCCCTAAATGAGGACTAGAGATCAGGGTTGTGAACCACCTTAAAAAAGAGTTAATGGTTCCCTAAATGAGGACTAGAGATTAGGGTTGTGAACCACCTTAAGATGAGTTAATGTGTCCTAAATGAGGACTAGAGATTAGGGTTCATCAATGCATTTTCTAGAATGCCATACTTGTTTTACCATTTGGTGAAAGAGAATAGTAGGATTAGAGATGAGTTTGAAATTTTCTCATTAATAATTCAATTTAAATTTGCTCATCGACAATGAAGTAAGTCAAGTCAGAAGGGACTGGAAGCTTTCTCATTATGACTTACTTTTATGAGATGCAGCCCAGCCTAACTCTTGGCTCATCAGGATGGCCTCAGATAGCTAAATCTATGAAATGGAATCTATGGATGTAGTTGAAACCAGAATGTAAGCTCTCAGCTTCCCCATGAAAGGGAAAGAATTCCCTGATCTGTGCCTAGGTTGTGACAGGAAAGTGTTCCAATCTGTTACTAAATAGTATAAAAACCTCCTTCAGTTCCATTTGTGCACCCTTCCCATCTTTTTCCCTTCTTGGAATAGAGGGGTCATCTTAACATTGTGTTAGGTAGGTCTCTCCATAAGAAGGCCCTGAGACAGGGATTTCAAAGCAAGTAGTTTATTTGATGAATCTATGCAGCACTGGTAAGAAAATGAATATGTGAGACTGGAATGAAGGGAACCCAGTAAAATGTGTGTTTATGAGCATGTTTAGGGCAGCTAGGCCTCAATCCCACTTGGCACATCACAGAAACTAAAAAGAACTGTGCTGTCCAATGAGGGAGCCATTAGCCACATGGAGTTATCTATTAAGTTAATAAAATTAAAAATAAAAATCATTTCCTGTGTCACAGGTGATACATTTCAAGTGCTCAATAGCCACAGGTGGCTAGTGGCTACCATATTGGACAGCTCAGATAAAGAACATTTTCACACTATAGAAAGTTCTGCTTGATGGTCATGATACAGAACATGCCTCAGAGTTGTCCCACCTGGGAATGAGGAAGCTGGGAAAAAAATTTGTACATCAAGTTTCATCTGCCAGGGATTGATGGTTGCTCTCCTAATTCCCTGAGACATCTGGTCTGCCCTGTACATGTATAGGACCAAGGAGAGGATCCAGATGGACACTAATAGTGTCCAGAGTAGGTGTAAATTAGATTGTGTCACTCTTTGGTTAGAAACCTTTTTTTCCTCTCTTCCTGCCACAATTTAGATAAAACTCAAACTCTCTGTGTAGCTCCAAGTTTACTTGTCCAAAATCATGCCATTTTGCTCTGACTACTCTGATTTGACAACAAACTGAAAGAGACTTTCTTTCAGACTTGCTAACATATAGAAGTCCCCCTTGGCTAAGACCTTGGCATGTACTAATCCAATCACCTACAACACCCACCCTGCTCACCCTCATGCCCCATTTGGCTTTCTGCAAGGCTGCTTCCTGCTACCCTCTAGTTCTTAGACTAAGTTCCACCTCCTCCAAGAGACACGCCCTGCTTATTCTCCTGCAAGCTCATGTTTCCCTTCCATTATTTACTTCTTTGGCTCCTTTTGCATTTCTTTTAACATGGTTTATGATTACTTGTTCACTGTTTTTTGTCTGTTTCCCCTAGAATAATGTAAAATCTGAAGTTATCTCAGTATCTAGCCCTGTGCCTGACACAGAGTAACTACTCAACAGGTTATGGGTAATTGAATGAACGAGTAAATGAATGAATGAAAGCAATCTCTATCAGCGTGGTGGCTGTAAGAGTGGACAGTGAAAGGTCATATCTCTGCCGTAACAAGGGTCACAAAGAAATCTGTTAGAACACAGTCTGAATGACAAGAAGCCAGATGTGCGGAAAAAGTAGCCAGGTAATGACACTGTGTAGTTGCTGAAAATTGTCTCACCTAGCAGATGGCTCAGATCATTAGCAATTCAAGTTCTGGATGAACATTCTGGACACCAGCAAGGTGACTTCTTCAACATGAAATTACTTGCTTGTGCCAATGTCAACGCTTGAATGTAAGTTATATTGATATTTTCCAGTGGCTTAAAAACATTAGCATTGGAAATATCAAATGGCAAATCCCACAAAGTTGAGCAAGATCAGTATAGTCTTTGAGCTTTCTAGGTAGAACATATGAAATCATATTTTGGCTGTCAGTTGTGTAAATTTGTTTTTTGTTTACCTTGAGTGGGCTAGCATTGACATGGAGCATCTAGGTGACAAAGAATTGTAGATATCTGAGAAGAGCACAACCACCACAGCTTATCTACTGCTTTCCATTTACAAAACATTTCCATTTTCTTTATTTCCCTCATCCTCCCATAATCTTTAAAGTTTGTGCACAATCTCCACTAGACACGAAGACTCAGAGGGTACAGGCTTTTCTAGGTTATAAGTAGAGAACAAGGATTTGAATCTTTGGACGGTTTGGGAGCTCTTCTGGCTCACAATCTTAGGGCTCTTTTCAATGGATGTGGTGCTTTATCGTCTGAAATGTGAAAGAGAGAGGAAATGTCTGAGCAGGGGTGGGGTGGGTGGGGTGTGAAATGGTGGGTGGAGGAGGGGTGAGAAACCTTGAGAGCCTCTAAATCTGGAGGAGAATCCAGATAGGGGACAAAGAAATCCAGAATTGGCATGTGTGGGAAGGTATCTGTGAAACATGGAAGCAGAGAGAAGAGGTCATTCCGATCAGGCAGCCAGTTCGTAACACTCTTTAAACTAAATGTACAAACTTCTCATATCTAGAAACACCGGCTGTTGGGTTCTGCTGACTTTATACAGCCTCTTTCCAGTCCCTAAATTTTGCTCCCATACCAGCTTGTGACTCCCAGGTAGGACTCTATAGAAGTTTTAAGCAATTAGCTTCACTGTAGCCAGTGGTTGACCCCTTTTTGCAATGGTGGCATGCCCCTAGTCGAGGACAGGTGAGGTCTGTTGTTGCACCCACAGTGTTCTCAGAGCAGAAATAGGACAGTCTGCAGGTTAAGTGTAAAGAACTTCAAACAAGCTCTAACTCCATTGCTTTTTCCTACCACCAGAGGATGTACCCAAAGATGCAAATCCACGAGAATAAGGTAATTTGAAGCCAGACTTCTATTTCACTGGCATTTCATGGACAGAACAGAGTCGTTAGCCCTTTTCTTTTAATGTAGATTCAATGGGTTATAAATATCTAAAATTTGGAGAATTCATACAAACCTCTAAGTTTCTGGATTTTCCCACAACAACAACAACAATAATAACAACACCAACAGCAACAAATAAAACAGAGGAACTGGGCCAGCCTGGTTCCCCAAGGCAGGGTAACAGTAGTCTGGGACCAAATGATGGCTGCTGGAACCCTGTTGTGTCAGGTCTCCAGCCTCATCACTGTGTGGCCAGGCTTTAACAGGAGACCCTGGTTAACTAACTAGTGTTACCTGGCTGGTGTCTATAGGCACATATGCGTCTTAGGCCTTGTTTGAGAACTACCTTTGAGCCAATTATAATTCCTTTTAAGATGTATTTGCAGACTCGATTAATAGTAAGAAGTCACTTCCAGCCCATTCGATGATGCATGGCCACACATTCATATACTGTGGTTAAATGGTAGACAACCACAGTCTTTTTGTTGTTGTTAGGATTTTATTTACATATTTGAGAGAGAGAGAGAGAGAGAGAGAGAAAGAGAGAGAGAGAGCACAAGCAGGGGGCAGCCAGGAAGAGGGGAGGAGGGAGAGGGAGAAGCAGGCTACCCACTAGGACCCAATATGGGACTCGATCCCAGGATCCTGAAATCATGACCTCAGCTGAAGGCAGTCATGAGCTGAAAGCAGATGTTTGACAGACTGAGTCACCTAGGCTCCCAGCAACCATTGTCCTAAGACAAGTCTGGCCCCAGATTTTCCTTGGCATGGGCATGTGAGTCTACTCTCGGGTTACAGCTTCTCTGAACAGTTGAAAATTAGGGCTGCATGTACACGACCTGGTCTATAATATAGTCAGTTATGGCTGGGGTCCTGCCTTTCATGTGTGATCATTGGTAATTATTATTTTTTTAATAGTGCAACTAGCTGCCAAAACAAATAAATGATAGCTTAACACTTGGTAAAAAGTGAAGCAAACTAATTAATGAATAAATAAATAAATGACAGTTCCTTGCGGACCAATGATGTGAGAAAATGTTACCATATTTCCTGATATTCCTCTAAATGCTTTACAAGAAAAAAAACCCCTCCTATTAAACCTAAAAGTTTTAAATCTTTAACAGGAGATCGTGTGTGTGTGTGTGTGTGTGTGTGTGTGCATGTGTGCATGCGTGTGCACATGCAATTAATGGTTTTCTCTTTAATTTACTCTGAAGTGTGAACATGATTCTATTTTATCACTTTGTATGATGTCTATGGGCACTAGGCCATCCGATTCTATCACTGTTGTCACTGATCCTGAGCCCTCACTTTTCTTAGTACATCTTATATCTTGTTTTCTTATATTTATACAGTAGGTAGAGGTGGTTTGAGCCCTTGAATTTATTAGACACTAAATCTTTAATTTGGAAAGCAGATGGCTCACAAAAAGGGAAATGGTACACTTCTTCATCAGGTAAACCTTAACAGATTTTGAAATGGAAGTGTCAAGTTTAATTAAAAGAAAAACTCATATGGGGCGCCTGAGTGGTTCAGTTGGTTGGGCGACTGCCGTCGGCTCAGGTCATGATCCCAGAGACCCGGGATCGAGTCCCACATCAGGCTCCCTGCTCCGGAGGGAAGCCTGCTTCTCCCTCTCTTACTCCCCCTGCTTGTGTTCCCTCTCTGGCTGTGTTTCTCTCTGTCAAATAAATAAAATCTTTAAAAAAAAAAAAAAGAAAAGAAAAACTCATAGTATGATATGCTGTTTAACTTTCCAGTACCCTGCATAGGTGAGGAATGCATGGATCTCCTCATATAAAAAATTTTTATACCCTTCATAATTTCCACCAGTGACAAGGGCAAGGTGACACAATATTCTGCACTACAGAAAATCACTATATTATTTTGTGAAAGTTACACTGGATTTGTTCAGAAAATGATGTTCAATTGTGTGTTGGTGAAAATACTCTTCATCATTCAATAACAGAAAAAAAATCCAGTAGTAAAACTTCTCAGTGTGCTTGCCAAATCCATTAATAGAGAAATCTAATCACACACATACACAAAAGTCAGCAAATAAGCTTTGCCTAACTCAAAAATCTGTCTCATGAAATGAGCTATATTTTCCTTTTTACCAAGAGATGGGTTCTGGATGAAACCCTTTCCATTTGCTCTAATTATGTTAGAACATTATTTGTCACACCTGATGTACAAGCTCAAAATCATTATTAGTCATACCACACTGAGCTCTTTATTACCAGCAATACATGATAAAAGTTTTTAAACAACAGATGTAGGCACAGGGTAGCTACCGAATCCCCTTAACTGGGGTGGGTCCAATTTTAATACAACTTGATGGTTCACACATTTGTATACGGGCCTTGATGAATCCAAATTGAATTTGATGACATTTACAAATATTTGCACTGTTTTATTGGATGGTTGCCTGATTCTGATGTGTCTTTTCCCCCTTTCTCTCTTCTAGATCTTTCCAAGGGAGGTTATTGCATGAAGTGACCACTAGGAAATGAAATGACAGACCTGGGCCTCTAAACTAACTCTTTCGTTGACTTACAGGTTCTGGTTATAGAAGAGGAGAAGCTGTGAACTCCACATATCATAAATTATGAGAAGCATCTGTATGCGTGAGGCCATAGAAAAGAGAATATTCTTTTTTCTTCCCATTGGATTTTCATTCAGGAGCAAGGCTTTTAAAAAGGTATTCCAGGAAACATTCATCTCCTAGAAAAGGTCACATGTTCAGGGAATTTGGGGGCAATAATAATGTTTGTAGACTTTGTAATGGCAAACATCTCATATTAGTTAATCTTATTTAAGAATGTTAGGAGATTTGATATAAAAGTCCAGATTTCTGGTTCTATTGAAAAAAACTGAAGATGTGACAAGGCCATGAATATGTCCTCACACAGAAGTAATTCTTGTAGTTTCTCATTAGGCAGGGATATATTGTCCATTAGTCAAGCAACCACCTCACATGTCTGGATTCTGGAAGCTCTTGACTTGGCGACCCCATGCTTTAGTTTTAGTTTTGAAGACATACATCACTTTTGGTGTAGTAAAGACTCTGAAAATTTCCTCAGTCAATATTTCTGCTTTATTTTATGGAAAAAATTTTCCCCAATGTATTTGATTTTGGATGTTTTTTCCTCCTATTTTGGGAAGTACTAGTCCAGATAACTCTTTGCATTCACGATTTCAGGTTTTACTCTGAAGTTTACAAGTGAAAGCCAATTTTTAATATATTACTTGGTACATGAATATGGACCATAAATTCAAGGGATTCTGATTCGATTGTATGAATTTTATGCTATCTTCTGGCAAATATTTGTGAAAGTATTTGAAAAGCCTAGATTTTGCAATTAGAATTCCATCAACCCCCCACACAAGGCGGGAAATAATAAGGATTAGAGCAGAGATGAATGAATCAGAAACTAGAGATACAGTAGAACGCATCAATGAAACTAGAAGCTGGTTCTTTGAAAGAATCAATAAGATCGATAAACCATTGGCCAAACTAATCCAAAAGAAAAGGGAGAAGACCCAAATTAATAAAATCATGAATGAAAGGGGAGAGATCACGACTAACACCATTTCTGGATCCTTTTTATAGGCATTCAAGATACAGAGTCAAGCTACCTGATTAGATTATTTACATATTCAACCAGTCTTCAAGCTATATTGGTAGACATGAAGGAACCTCTGGATTTTACCTGAGGTTTAACTTTAAAAATCCACACTAGGGGACCACTTGTGCTGGTGATGTAATAAGAGGCCCTAACAACATGTATTCTAGAGAGAAGACTTTGGAGAAAAAACAGATATACTTGCAATATGTTAGGTTAAGTGACAGGAATGTATGATACTATTATGCCATCCCAGGTAGATAATAAATAGATATTTCCTTTCTGTAATCATCATCTGAGTAAGTTTGAAAAAGAGAAGGTGGACAAAAATTTCTTTTTTGAGAAGTGAGCCCCATATGTCTCATCCAAGTGACCAGTACAGAAGCCCAATAATGGGATTTGACATTTCATCTTGCAGGCTAAGAACACAGAAGTTATAATAATGAATTTGCGATTTTCAAAATACTGGGATTAGATATATTGACTGTGATGGCAGTAAAGACCTCATGGAAAAAATTCTGGCTGACTAAAAGTCTCTAAGCCGGGTGTTCTCTGGATTTGGCTAAAGCTGACTCAGGACAAATACATGGCAAATAAAGAGGACAAGTAGGTTTAGAAAGAAGTTATTTACCACTTTAATAGGGCTATCCAGCATTTGGTCACAGAGATCATTCTGAAACCTAATTGCTTGAATGGTCTTTCTGTCTCACCAGTAGAGATCTAAATACTTTTGGAAAAAGTAAATCAAACAGAAAGAGGTGCCATGGTAAAACTTGTTGCTACAGCACTATGTACTTAATGATGCCAGACTTTGGATTTCATCAGAGGACATTTTTGCAGTCTAGGACAGCTATACAAAGCCTTAAGACATTGTATTTACAGAACTTATTAATACAGGGATCCGTATTCTACCATAATTTTGCCAGAGTCTTAAGAGCATGATGGAGTAGCTCCCTCAAGAATTCTCATTGTCTTATCTGTGGAAAAGCTAGTAGTTCTAAAAATACTTTCCTGGAAGAGGTTAGAATGGTTATTATATATCAATTGAATATAAAGTATGGTTATGTAAGCCAAGCTTGCATGCTAATATTGCACAGGATAAAAAGCAATAAAACAGGACGATGTGCTTCCTTGGGCCATCTGGTAGAAACAGAAGGAAGCTCTCAATTCAGTATTGTTATGTTGCCTCAGATTCCAGGAATCCACCTGTAGCTGGCCTTACAGTGTGAGTGCCATGTTGAAATTTCAAAAGGGCACATGTCTTCTTCCTTGCCAATAAAAAAAGAAATCGTGACAAAACCAAACAAAATATCCAAAATCAAAGAGGTACACCAGCCATCTCAAACTGTGGTATTGTTCATTTCTTGAAGAGAATATATAATATTTCAAAATATTATATATATACATATATTTAAAATGGTACAAAGTAACTATAGATCCAAATTAGAAGATAGTTGATCGTTCTTCGTAATCCCAAAAATTTTCATTGAGAAAACCCCCTTTTTTGTTTTAAACCCATTTTTCATGGTGTTGCCAAAAGCACAGGGTCTTCTCACCAGAGGATACTTCGTGACACACAGTAAAAGCACTGTGATTATCTGGTAACCAGTCAAAGTGCAAATAAGAAATCCATTTGGCTTGTAATGTGTAAGATGTTTTAAATTCTTAAAATGCATTTTCCACAGAGGTGGTTTTCCTTTGCTTCTATAACAAATGCTTCCATTAGGTTCTTGGGTGAATCTGAAACCAAAGAAAGAAAGAAATTTCAGGGAGAAAAGAACAAGATGAAGGCATAAAGAAAGGTGAACAGGCAGAAAATGAGGACATCTTGAATTTATACTATGTTGCTTCTTTCAAGTGCTCTGAAGCCAAAAATGTTAGTCTAGAGCTGTAGTTCTCAAATGGTGATCAAAAAGCACACTGACAGGCCATTGTATTTTTTATCAATTCACTGCATTTATTTTGTCACAGCTGAGGAGATAGACTCTGGGAGCAATGAATAACCATGACTGACTTCAGGGGCGTGTGACCTACACAATGTTGCACAGAGCCCTGTGCTGAATAGAGCCCCACACTTCATTTATTGACCTGCTATTGCAGTCTTGAAATTATTACTGAATTTTGAACAAGAAGCCTGTGTTTTCATTTTTGCCTTAGGCCCTTCAGATTATGTAATTAGTCCCATTTCTGTTTGATGAGAATTTGAACTGAGTAGGTCATTCACGGGCCTTGTCAAGTTGGCCTGCTGTAAAATGTAGAGGGGTGGCATAAGGTAAAGTCACTGCCAAGGTTAGAACACATTTTCTTAGGCACAGAGGAGACTCTTGCAGGATGAGGAACTCTTCCTCTCAATGACATGGTCTTCAAGAGCTTAGTCCTACCACTATTAGTGCCATTTAATATATGTGAATATGGTCCCAAAGACTTTGGTGTTCAAAAGGATGCATGCAGGGAGAGTCACTAGTTTGGGGCAGAAATGATGATTGTAAGAGAGTTGAAGTTCCTACTTTAGAGTTCTAGGGCAGAAGCCTTTTTCTTCATCATCTCTAAGTTCTTTATAGTCTTAGGAATTGAGGGTTCTAAGTCCAGGGGAGTCCATGAAAAGCTTTCAGGGTTGGGTGGGAACAGTAATAGAAGTTGGTTTCAAAAGTTGGTTGCACCAGGGACTGCATGTATAAGAAATCTTCACACATTTATTTTTTTATCCTCTCCATATGAATAACAGATTCTTCCAAACTTTGGTTTCTTATATTCTGGTAGTATTTATCACCTCCTGTTTCCACTATCTTCTTCATCAAAAGGATCAGGAAGGTGACATTTACAAAACTGAAATGGAATTGCCTTTTTTTGGTCTGTATTGACTTGCCATCCCCCCCACACCCAGCCTTAGGCTCCATTCTCCATAGAAGAACAGGAGGTCAGTCATACCCACCATTCCATCCCCAGAACCTTAATACACTAACTTTAGATAGAAGATGCATAAATATATTTATTGGTTAAAGAAATGAATGAGTTCACTCTAACCCAGGGGCGATTGTGACAACATAAATTGATTTGTTTTTCCTTCCTGCAATTTCTCAATACATGCCCCCTTGCATACCCCATCCTGCCCTGCCTTCCTACCCTTCTCTCTTAAAGGTAGCTCATGCAAAATGGTCTGGACATTAAGATTGTAAAAGCTTTCATAACACTTCAGACCTGGTGGAATTTTGAGTGATAAAACTGGGATATGCCAAAGCTGGTACTTAACCTTTCTGTAATATAAAAAGCACTGGCTGATGAGAATGGAGGGAGATATGCAAAGTCAGAGTCACCGTTAGGAGGATGGGGCCGGAGGGTGTGGACAAATACTGTAGTGGATTTTATGTAAAACGTTAACTTGACAACATCCCCACTGTGGTTAGGTGTGCAGTCTGAGGTCTGCTAACTCACCTTTTCAGGGAAGGAAACTTAACTCTACATTGTGTGAATCTAACTGTTGATTTTTCTCATTAGTCTGAAAGACACTAACACACTGAGTTGAGGGAAATCCAGAGTTGCTTGATATGTTCCCAGGTATTATACCAGATTATGTTCTGCTACATTAACCTACTGATTTTTCCTTCCACATGCCTTTAGTTTTCTACTCATTTTATTCACTTCCTCATTATGCTCCCAAACAATGAATGTTCACTTTTTACACGTGAATTATTACAGTATTGTCAAAAAACTTATTTTCTCCAGAAAGAAGTCTAGCTTTCTAAATTAAGGCATTATTCCTGAATACACAGAGTATACATTTATTCCTGAATGCACTGGATACAGTGTCCCCAAGTTTCCTTTTTAAAAATACATATTATACCATATAACACCTTATTATTTTGTATATATTAAATATAATATTTATTCTAGGGAATTAGTTTAACTGATTTTGGAGATTGGCAAATTCAGAATCTACAGAGCCAATTTTCCAATAGCATCACCAACTTTCAAACTTACGTTTTGACATATAATTTTAAAGGTAAGGAATAAATCAATAGTTTTCTAAAACCGTAAGAAAAGATCTCTTGTCAATATCTGGATTGGTGTATCTTGCCACAGACTACCAACAAAGCAATTTAATGAAACAACTGAAGTAATGGTTAAGTGGGAACAGGGTTAAAATTTAGCCTTGAAACTTCACCCGGATGTACCAGACTTCTCCCCAGGAGGGTTTCTGTCACCAGGTTTATTATATCTCCTGCTAGATTTTGGAAGACTTCACAGAGGTGACTATTTTTTCTCTGTAAAATGACATTCAGGAAACTTCCTCTTTTCTAAGTTTTATCCTCTCTAATCTCCTGCAAGGGAAACCTATGGCAGCTTCTACTTACCTTTTCTCCTTCCTTCTGTAGGCTATATTATCACCTAGATCTAATATTCCCAAGGTTTTCCTTCAGATTGTGACCCGTTGCCCTGGTAGTTCCTATTCTGCGGTGTCTGGTCCTTTAAATGAAACAACGATTTTCTACTCTCCATCCTTAAAAAATGAGCATCATGAAGCTTTGAATTAGATCACACTTTGAAATATCTTTTGTTTATCTACCTTTCACAGACTGCTGAGAATTGTGGGATGAAACTTAGGATGATTATTTGGGAAGTAACTCATAATAGCAAGGTTTTGAAAAAAGACCTATATAAGGAAAAATGATATCTCAGGACTCTATCTTGCATATCTATTCATGTTGGAGTTACTTTTAAAAATTAATGGTATGAAGGAAACTCTCAGCATTAACAAGGTTGGAACGTTTTTTTTGTTGTTTTTGGTTTTGGTTTTGGTTTTATTCCCCTAAGAGCACTCTCTTTGAATCAGTCTTACACATAAAAACCAAAGAGGTGAGTTTCTTTATTTTTCTTCCTATTTGAGGAACTTGATTTTTTTTATCTTAATGATTACCTATCTCTTAGATAAGAACACAACAAAGAAAACCTGTGACTCATAATTAAAGTATATCTGTCTATTAAACTGTTTTAAATATTAAACTATAATGGGCAATATTTGAAATATGTGGCATATTTATACTGTGACGGGGAAAAACACATAGAGTATACTAGAAAGATTAATCTAAAGCCTATTTGGAGCACATTATCTAAGGACTGGCATTGGCATGCCATTTACACAGAAGGGAAAGCTACTGTATGTGTCAGCTGGACTTAATTGTGCCTTTGTGTTTAAAAGTGTATATTTAAAAGTGTTTAAAAGTGTGTACAAAATCTTTGTTTGGAAGAGAGGGAGAAAATTAAGTGAGTAGTAGTGTCTGAGTCCTCTCAAGGTGTAAAAAAGCACAGCTTTTCCTAGTGTTTCCTTTTTCCTTCTCCAAAGATGGTGGAGATTTATTAGTTGAGTGATGTGTTGCTCACATGACTATAGAGCAATCTTTTGTTTCCTCTCTTGAAATGGATACACACATTAGAACAGGTACATCCTCTGTTTTCAAACCAACTGCCTGGGTGATTTCCTTCTCTTGTACCCTCAGCTGTCTTGGTTGCATTCTGCCAGCCCACCCAGGGCAGTAGCCCACACGGTGCACTCCAGCCTCCATTGCTGTGAACAGACCTGCACTAGACTTTCAGGAGAACAGAAAATGTCTAGGAGGTATTTACAATGTGTTTTATAATACACTCTACAGAGACCAAATCGAAGAAAGTTACACGGTCATAAAAGGAAGCTTTAACATTTCCATGTTTTGTTTATTTATACTCTGTCTTCCAAAGAGTCCCTTAGTTGGTACCCTTGGAAATTCACATACTTAAATCTTGAAATAATTTGACTTCTGTTATTGTTCTTTACTAAGTTTCAATCTGCAGGAACCATGAGAGCAGGGCTTATATTCAGTAAAGGGAGATCAGTTACCATTTGGAAGAGGAAATAGAGATTTGGCAGAAAATATATCAGCAACCTGCTTGAAATAATGGTGATCAAATTCCAGTAGTATTGGCCATGATTCAGAGAAGCTGAAAACTGACGTGTGAGGGCATCTTCAGATTGTTTGGTAGAATTAGTTTCAGGTAAAATGTAACCAAAGGGAAACCGAAATCCACTCTTCATCAGTTAATGAGGATGGTTTCTGGAGGTAAATGCCATGAACTGGGTTCATTTTGAATAATCTCTCCTGAGGGTGTTTCTTTGAATTAAAATATGGTAATCTATGCTGAGTATCTTAGGTGTGTGAAAATGCATGTTAACAAGTAGGATGTTCAGGAACCTCTCCTGGCCACGAGCCAAGGAGGTATAACCATTTACTGCTTACTGTAGCCAATACTGGCAACTAAATTTGATATGCAAAGATTCTCTATTTTATATCTAAAAAATGTTTTATAAGGGATTATGTTTTCTGCATCACCAGCTGCAAGTATCAGTTTTATTTTTCGAAAAGATAATGCCAAGAAGAAAGATCAACTTAAGACTCATTATACAGGGGTGGGAATCAGAGAGTCCCTTTTAAATTTGAATCACCCTTTTAGAAGGCTACAAGTTCAATGTGTTGGAATTTCTTAGTTGAGCTTGCTTTCAACAATACCCAAGGCATTAAAATACATACAACGTTAACAGGGCTCATGGTCACACGATACAGATACATGTAAACCTACTGGTTATTAAAATATTAACATAGTTCTGTAGTACATATGATTAAATACTGTTTTAAGTGCTCCAAGCAACCCCCTCCATCCTGCCCCCTTTAGTACTCCCACACTTTCCCATGATCTAGTATCTACAGGGTCAATGGCTGGCCTGGTTGAGCCTCTCCAACCTGCCATTGCAACGCCAATTCTGATGGGCTGAATGGCCTCTCACTGCAGGTTGTTACATATTCTGAAGATAACTCCTTATTTTACCACAGAAACCAAGGAGTGAAAATTCACATCATAGAAACCTTTCACTTCTCTAAAAAAATCATCAGATAAATCTTTGAAAGACCTATAGAAAATGGCTGTACTAAATGCAGTCCTTTTCAGCAAACCATCTGGACAAATTAGGCAAGACCCTTATTTTATAATCTCTTTTGAGCACCACAATTGTTAGCTGAATTATTTGAATAATTACTTTTTCTCTTCCCTTTGGTTATGGCAACCCAGCCTTATTTATGAAATAGTCACAGAAACACTGATGTGCTCAGTATGGAAAAATCAAGTTCAATCTCTGACTTCTGTTGATGGATGGACACCAATATGAATGGTTAAGAATGTTTTCTGTTGGGGAAAAGGTTTTCTTGTCTCCAGTTCAAAGCTTCTCTAGGGGCTGTTTGTAGGACACAAAGGCAAACAGTATGGTTGGTAACATGCATGAGACATTTGAAAGAAATAAACTTACCCTTGTGGTCTTAATTTTATTGCCTGTAGCACACATCCATCCGGAGTTATCAGGTAGTGTCTTACATTCTTCTCCTTCTAGACAAGGCTCCATCTCACACCACCATTTCCCAATCACTATGGAAGCTGCACGGAAACAGGAAACAAGTGTGTTTGCATTCATCCAAACAACTTGGGCCCAGAGGCTGCGACCTTCTGAAAGTGTCAATTCTCTTTCAAGCATGCTAGTTTCTCTGTAAGCTTCTATGAATTGGCTAAGAATTCTTTCTGAAGAAGAAGAATATTTTCCTGCATCAGTCTTACATCTCAAACATAATTTTATGCTGACTGGTTGGATCAGGCAACATTTTGTCAAAAATCTCCTCAGATGATGAAAGATGAAAACATACGGTGCGGGAGACATACTTTTTGGAGGAGCTTTTATGTTAGTTCTTACAAACCAAGGACCTGTACTATTTCTTTTCAGGGAAGGGGACAAAAGTGTTAACTGCTCTTCAGAATGACAGAGTTATTCCTTCAGAAAGGCCAGTTTATCCACCCAGCATTAGGGTTTATCCCCCAGCCTAATGCCTTTGAGAAAAAACAAAATGACTGAAAGCATTGAAAGAAAACCTACAAAATAAAAACTAAGAGTAATAATTAATACAGGTATTTGTTTACAATCAAAGGTATATTGATGTGAATTGGGTTTCCTTTTGATGTTTGATATGATGTGGTTGGAACTTTGGAAAGTGAAGCCTCTCATAAAAAAAAAAAAACCTACTTTTCAGGATAGTATCAAAGATGATCACAATAGGAAGCTGGCAATGAATTTAGTGGATCTATGTATAGCATAGACTTGTTTTTGTATTTTTGATAATAAGATTTTATAAAATAATGACTAGATGTACTCTGCACAAATCATAAATGTCCACGTCTGGGAGCCTGCATGGCTCAGTTGGTTAAGCCATTGTTTTAGGCTCAGGTCATGATCCTGGAGTCCCAGGATTGAGTCCCACATCGGGCTCCCAACTCTGCAGGGAGCCTGCCCCTCCATCTAACCTTCTCCCCTCTCACGCTCTTTCTTTCAAGCAAATAAATAAAATCTTAAAAAAAAAAAAAATGTCCACGTCTTCCCCAATGCCTTAATGAGTGAATTATTTCTGCCACCCAAAATTCTCAAAATGCCTGCCAGTGTCTCTTTCTGGTGCTTTCTGATTGGCTTGTTTTCACACTAGACTGGAAACCTAGTTGTGTAGATACTCACCCCTCAGCCCCTTACCCCCCCCCTCAAGAAGAGTCCCCACCATGATGCTTCCTCCTCACAATGACAAGGAGGTCAGATGACATCTGTTAACATCACAAAAGATTCATATTAAAATGGAATGGAGTAACACTCTCACCACCCCCAAGTGAAGCAGGAGCACGTGGTTGAAATTCTCCACCCATCCTGCCTTAGGCATTCCTTGTAAGTTGAACTTACAAGGAGAATGATTTAAATATATGGCCATCTGCCTGCATTCAAATTTTCCTATTTCTACACTACCCTTGCTTGGGACTTGCCCTCTTTTGGAAATCAGTGTACAGATCGCAAAATTTTGATATTATATGCAGAATCATGGCTACTCTATTATCCAGTCAATTTAAGGCATTTTCCAAGGGTAATTTTGCCTCTGATTGATTCATACCTTATATGTGGACCAGACTGAATAACATAAAATGCATCTCCTCTAGAACATAGCAACGTAAGTAGAAGAAGTAAAATCTTGTAAATAGTCTATCCGTATGTAAGACAATGTGATATTTTGGTAAAATACTGAGTAGCAACAGAAGACACAGATCCCCCACAGGAAACAGAATGATTATGAGAGCTAAGAGGAGTTTTCTTTTCTCCTTTTGTTCTTTTCTTTCTTAAGATTTATTTATTTATTTGGGGGGTGGAAAGGGAGAGAGAGAGAGCAGAAGAGTGCACATGTGTAAGTGAGGGAGGAGCAAAGGGAGAGAATCTCAAGCAGACTCTTGCTGAGCACGGAGCCTAATGTGGGGCTCAATCTCACAACCCATGAGACCATGACTGGAGCGGAAACCAAGAGTCAGACACTTAACTGACTGAGCCACCCAGGCACCCAGGAGTGTTTTTCTTTTCAATAGCAGGGCTTGGTATGAGGGTGTAGACTAGGGCCACATTCCAGTCACAGGTTAAGAGACCTTATTTATAGGAGCATCAATAGGAGACAATAGTAAATAAGAGATACATGTATTCTGGCAGTAAGAAAAATACTTGCAATGTTGAAAGGGGACAAAAATAAATTGCCAGGCTTCCGGTAACATAAGATAAATGGCAGGGTTTGGCAGTGTTTTGCGAGAGCCCGCAGTCTGAAGTTTCCTTTCGACCAGCACTCAGCAACAGCCTGGTGACATTTGCCATATTTGTCTCCTGAAATCCCACCTAATGTCTCACGATAGCTACCTGGAATTGACACCAAGAATGGAAACCCTCTGATCTGAGCTCTGAGGAGAACCCACCCTTCCTGACAGTCTGCTGTTTAGCGGTTGTGACTTTCTGCTCCTCTTGGAGACACACTAATAATGAAGCATCTTTGCTTCCTTCAAAAGGACACCGTTCCCTCTTCCTTAGGCTGCTCTGCCTTCTCTGAGCTGACCTACTTCATTGCAAGCTAACAAAGCAGTTTCTTTTTCTCTTAAGTGTCAATGACAATGTAGACAATAGGAAAAAGAAGACATCTCAAAACCCACAGATCGCCTTTAATTCCAGGGAGTAAAGGTCCACTGGCTCACAAGGGAAAAAGGAAAGACTTTTTAAGAATAAAAACATCCCCAGACTCGGCCGATGATCTCTAAAAATTCATAGTACACTTGCTTCTCCTAAATAGAGTTCCATGCTTGGACATTATCCTCTGGTTGATTAGAATCGAGTTCATTCTTCCAGTGTTCCTTTTCTAAAGATGCTATTAGACTGGTTTTGCTTCTGATTTATGCACTACATGGTCATTTTAATGTATATCTCTTCCTGTCTTAGATCAAACTATAGTCTTTTTTCATAACTTTTTCCCATATACTCATATTTCCTGCAATAACTTTAAGAAAATTCAGAGAGGATTTATAAATTGCTCCCTCTTCTCCCATACTGGAAGCTACCTAAAACCTTCAGATTATTGGAAGAGGAATGATTGATTAGATTTAACACAGTGAGCTAATATGAATGTTACTTAATTGTTTTTATAATTTTTCTCATGAAGATACTTATAATAAGAAAAATGTAAATACAAATAGTTCTAAATATATTGAATTATAATGGTCAGTTCAGTAATAAAAATGACAAGTAACATTTTTGATGGTCTCTTCTATGTTTCTCTGTTGGGTCCCTTAAATGTATTATCTAATTTTCATAGCAATCAAAAAGTACGTATTATTTTGAAACTCTGGATGAAAAAAACTGAAGGCCAGAGGGGTTAAATAACTTTGTCAAACTTACACATGTGGGAAGTGTAGGGATTAACACTAAAATGCCGGCCTGCTTAATGATAAAATCCTTGGTTTCCATCATAATAGTGCAAACTCATTCTAGTTTTGTGTTCAGGATTCACAGAACTCTTAAAAATCATTTACTGACTGCTGAGTGAATGAATGAATTCTCTCTGGTGTATGATTATTGAAAATAAATTTCACACAAAACACTTGAAGCAAACACAAAACATTTAGTTCCTTATAAAATTAATGCAAAAAATTATTTTGGGTAAGAGGCTGTTTATATCACACTTGTTTCTTCCTAGACTGAGCTACATATTGCTTGATTTTATTACTTACAGCATTTTAGTAGAAAGTCCCAGTAGTGAACAATTTTTGAGTTCACAAGAAATTTGTGACATAGATGCTTAACTTCTATGAGGACTTTTTATCCCCTAGAAGAACTGAGTTAATTAAATATCAGCTGCAAAAAAAACCCCTCTCTCTTATCTGTGGTGATTACATAAGAGGCTCCCTTTTAACTCTGGTGTGCCGGAATTTGCTCTAAGAATGGGCCATATTCAGGAAAATATCTGATCTTCAAATTTTTCAAGAATATTCATCTTTCCTTGAGAGTTTCTTATAATCACTAATGCTACTTTAATCATAAGTTTTGATTTCACCTTAATACCAGGTCATGTTGTTACAGAGTGAAAGAGAGCTTGTCAAAGGAGAATCAATCCATTTTTCAGTGAAAAACCTTAAAGAGACCAGAAATCCTTTGTGTGTGTGTGTGTGTGTGTGTGTGTGTGTGTGTGTGTGTGTTGTTGTTGTTGTTGTTGTTATTATTGTTCATTTTGAGGCATTTTTCCATGTAAAGAGAACAAGGTCCTGATAAGCAAGGGACTTAATAAATAGAGCAAATACACATTATTTTGTTGAAGAAGTGCAGTTCCTGTTTATCATTGCAATAGATGGTATTTGAGTCTCAACTCAGTAAATGTTCTTTGAGCACTTTCTGTAGTCAAAGGACTATTTGATTTAGTAAGATGGATAAAATAATGAACATGACATAGTCCCTGTCCAGAAAGCTTAAAGTTTAGCTCAGAGTTTCTCAATGTGGGCACAACTGGCATTTTGGCATGAATTACTTTAATTGGATATAAATGAGCAAAGTGCTCCGTTGGCAGTAAGTACGTTATTGTGCTGGAAGTGGAGTGGGGAGAAAAGATCTTAGTAAGATTATGGATGTCCTTGAAAGCATAAAACTCAGGCTGTTTTTTGGTTTTTGTTTTTTTAATGACTCTAGAATATTCTAGATTCTGTGTGCAAAGGGAAGACACGCTTAATGGGATGGTTGGGAAAGATGGATTTGGCAGTGATGTACAAGAGAGAAGAAGAAATAAACAAGCAGCTGAAATGCGCCATGGCTGCATTCATGCAGGAGGCGTTGGCCTTGATTTTGGTTGCCGATCCCAGAATTGTGAAGAAAGGCAGAGCTGTAAGTGATGTTAGGAACAACTGAGGAAACCATATGACCAATAACTGAACTACATCAACTGTAACCCCAACTAAATGGGACTCGAATTATTAGCTCATGTACCTGCCTATTCATCACACAGTATGCTTCTGGAGGGCAGGGATCGTACTGCATTCATCTTTGAATGGCACAGAGTAACTCAAGACAGTTTTAGAATTTATGAATGAGTCAATAACAAAAAAAGAAATAGAGAAGAAGAAAAAAATAGGGCTTATATCAAAGATTGGAGGCTTTCATGAGAAAGTGCATTCAAAGCATTTAGCAGAGTGTCTGGCATTCAGTAAGTGTTCAATAAATATTAGCTATTATTATCATTGGCATCATCATTTTTATTACTCTAAAGAGTAAAAGCACTCCAAAAGAGAAAAGGCAATACTTTACAAAGCGAGAAAGTGAACCGTTGTTCTTCAATATTATGCCAAACTCTCGGCTTGCTTCTATGACTTATGAGAGCTTGAGCATGAATTAAATGGCTGAACATATGATTTCATTCATGTTCCCAGAAGTAGGTTATAATAAGTACATCAATCAAGACAAATTTCCAGGCTCATTTTTGTGCAACCTGTCATGCAGTTTAGACGATGACTGGAACTCCATGAGAGGACTGGAATGGCTCTCCTGCCTTCCTTTATGCACTGGTTGTTGGAACAGCGGTTACAACGCTCTTCTTCAAAGGACCTGCCTGCGACTCCTTCTGTGCTATTGTCTTTATCAAAGTAAAGTTCAAGTCATAGAATAACGTGGCCTGCAATCATTCCAAACTCCCTCCTTTCTGTGAACCCACATTTAAGGATAGGATCCAACGTAGTAATGTAATGTAATGTAATGCTTAAGCTCTAAGCTCTTGGATATAGGATAGGGAGATCTGGACTTGAATCTTAAGCCCACTACTCACCGGTAGTTGCTTTGGAAAGTTGCTTAGGTCAAGCCTAAGGTTCTTGAGTTATAAATGCAGTTAATAGAAATCACAACTGCTGATAGTGAAATTTTAAATGAGATCGCCATCTTAGTGTAATACATAATGACCTTTTTATCCAACATGTGGCAGTTATTCTTTTATCTGTCCATGTGTATGCAGCTATTATACATCCATCCAGTTATCTTCATAGAGAGTTAATGCCTTATCTTTAATGGAAGCTTATACTAACTGTGGGATGCATATATTCAGTTTTTGTTAATTAGACTGTATTTATTAGTAGGATCTGCAATATTTCAGAAACATACATGAAATTAGTGATGTGATTGATGAATATTGCTTTCTTTCTACAAATTCTATTCCAGTGCTTTTCAACCTGGGGAAATTTTATATTCCTTGAAGGTATTTTGAAGACAAAAGTTATCTTTTATTTATTCAAAAGTTATTCAAGAACTGCTGTTAATGACATAAATAAATATAAAACAGACACAGTTCCTATCCTAAAGTAGCTTGTAGTCTATTGTGGGAGATAAACACAGTTATAATGATGTGGTAATACATACAGACAAATTATGCAAAAGATACCCTGGGAACTAATGAGTGGATCTGCTTTGGATTGTCAGAGTGAAAGCAGTTACAAGAGCCCTCACTTAACATAAGGGTGCTTATAACTTTTCAAATTAGTCTTTTTACTTTGGGTATATACCTGGTAGTGGAGTTATTTGATCATATGGTATTTCTATTTTTAAATTTTTGAGGAATCTCCATATTCTTTCCACAGTGGCTACACCAATTTACATTCCTACCAACAATGCATGCTGGTTCATTTTTTCTCCACATTCTCACCAATACTTGTTCTTTCTTTCTTCTTTTAAAAGATTTTATGTATTTAACAGAGAGAGAGATCACAAGTAGGCAGAGAGGCAGGCAGAGGAGGAAGCAGGCTCCCTCTCGAGCAGAGAGCCCGATACGGGCCTCAATCCCAGGACCCTGAGATCATGACCTGAGCTGAAGGCAGAGGCTTTAACCCACTGAGCCACCCAGGTGCCCAACACTGGTTATTTCTTGTGTGTGTGTGTGTGTGTGTGTGTGTGTGTGTGTGTGTGTGTGTGTTTTAAACCATTCTGACAGGTGAAGGTGATATCTCATTGTGGTTTTGATTTGCATTTTCCTGATGAGGAGTGATGGCGTCTGTTGGACATCCAGATATCTTTTATAGAAAAATGTTTATTCAGGTCCTCTGCCCATTGGATTATTTGTGGGGGTTTTTGGTGTTACGTTGTATAAGTTTTTAATATATTTTGGACATTAACCTTTTATCAGATATGTCATTTGAAAATATATTCTTGCATTTAATAGCTTGCTTTTTTGTTGGTGGCATCATGATTTATAATAACCAAGATATGAAGCAACCAGAACATCCATCAATAGATGAGTGATTAAAGAAGATCTGGCACACACACACACACACACACACACACACACACAGAGGAATATTATATAGCCATAAAAAGAGTAAGATCTTGGCATATGCAACAACATAGATGGAACTAGAGGATATTAAACTAAGTGAAATAAGTCAGACTAAGAAGGACAAATACCATATGATTTTACTCATGTGTGGCATCTACAAAACAAAACAGCTGAATCAAAAAAGAACAACAAAAAAGGCAGAACCAGACCTATACATACAGAAAACAAACTGATGGTTGTCCGAGGGAAGGGAGGTGGGGTGTGGGCAAAATGGGTGAAGGAGAGTGGGAGATACAGGCTTCCAGTTATGGAATAAGTGTTATGGGAATAAAAGACAGGCATAGGGAATATAGTCAAAGATACTGTAATGGCATTGTAAGATGACAGATGGTAGCTACACTTGTGGTGAGTACTGTATAAAGTGTAGAGAAGTTGAATCACTATGTTGCACACTTAAAACTAATGTAACATAGTGTAGTCAACTACACTCAAATAAAAATTTCAAAAAGTCTTCATTGCTGAGATAATTTAAAAACTAAGTAATCAACAAAATTGTTTCTGTAGTAAAGAAAATAACTATATATATTATGAGATAGAAGTCTAATTTCTTACGAATTTTAAGATAAAACAGAAAACATAAATTTTTTGCTTGTCATGGGCTGTTCCAAGCTGTCTTATCAGAATGCAAGGGTTTAGTTTCTACTGTTTTGAAAAAAGCTGTCTGCTCTGATGACAGCGAAAATTCAGACTTTTTATCAATTCAAGGGAGTGTTCTTAATTCCTACCAATACTAATATTCTTCTTCGTGTGCTCTACACCAAGGCTGGAGTCCCTGGCTTATGGTGCACTTTCTTTTCTTTTCTTTTCTTTTTTTTTTTTTTAAAGATTTTATTTATTTATTTGACAGAGAGAAACACAGCAAGAGAGGGAACACAAGCAGGGGAACTGAGAGAGGGAGAAGCAGGCTTCCGGCCAAGCAGAGAAACTAATGTGGGGCTCGATCCTGGGTTTCGAGCCTCGATCCAGGATCATGACCTGAGCCGAAGGCAGTCGCCCAACCAACCGAGCCACCCAGGCACCCCATTATGGTGCACTTTCAATACATGGTAACTCTATCAGTGGTTTTAGTTTAGAATTAAATTCAACTGTATTTTTTTCCTTTGTAGATATAATTTTAAATATATGTTTAAGAAGAAACACAAAGAATCATGATTATTAAATAAATTTCCTATTGAACATTCCTGTATTCTCAAGTTTAACATCTTGTGATTAAAACACTGAAGAGCAACCCTGAAGTTTACGATAGAATGGGATTTATAATTTTGTTGAAACCCATGCACTCTGATGTTCTTGTTTTTGCCAACCATAGAAACCTTTGTTTTTCCTCCTTAATTTTAAAAGTAGTATCTATTATTTTCCAAAATTTAAAACATACAGAAAATTAGCAAAAGGAATGTAAACAAAATCACATTAAGCAGAAGTAGACCGTGACATTTTTAAAATGCAAATCATTTCATATCATTCCTCTGCTTAAAACTCTCCAATGGTGCCAGCACATGGAATAAATTCTGTACTCCTTACTCTAGCCTTCAAAGAGCCATGTTACTTGGCTCGTCCTATCTCTCCATCCATTTTTTTCTACCAGCCCCACCTCCACCCTCCATTTGGGATCGATCGCTCTACCCTTCAAGCTCTTCTGCAAGCATGTGAATCTCTTTTCTGATTTGGCTCACCCTCTGTCCTGGGCACGCTCATCCAGAATTGACATGAACTGAACCTCAATTTAACAGTTTTGTTTTGTTTTATTCTAGAGTGGCCTCTCTTGGCAATATGTCAAAAATAATCCACACTCACCTGACATTTTCCCCCTATAGCCTTCTTTGATTTTCCTCATAGTATGTGCTACTTCCAGAATCCACACATTTTCAGTTTACCTGGATATTTGTCCTTTCTTCCCATTTGCCTGTAAGTTCCATGAAGGTTTGGACTTTATGGTCTGAAGTGGTTAGAAGGGTGCTGTCATATAGCAGGTCATCAATACATGTATTTTTAAATGGTTGAAAAATGTATACACCAACATGTGAATTTTTTTTTAATAAAAGTAGGATCATTCCACAAATATCATCTGCTACCCTTCCTTAAAATCTAACCATGGAATCATAAATATTTGTCCATGTCTCTAAATAAATGAAATGAATCATTATTTTAAGGCCTATATCCCATCCCTTATTAAGATTCATCTAACTTAACCAATCCCTTAGTGTTGGAAATTTGTCTTTTTTGTTGCTGGTTGTTTGCTACTAGTAAAGAGGCTTATATTAACACCCTTGCACACATACCACTGCAAATGTATCTAATTATTTCCCCAGGGTAAATTTTAAGAAGTGATGTTTCTAAGTCAAAAGGTAAAAAAAAAAAAAAAAAATGTTTAGCGTTTGTGATACATAAACTGTCAAGAAACTACTAACCGCTATTTCTCACCACAAGTACCCAGTTCTCTGCACAGCTTCAAAAACACTGGTTAGAATTCTTAATGATTTCAATGAAGCATGGATTTTGTTTGTCTTTTGGGGTAAAGAAACATGTTCTTAGCCAGGTGGGGACCCAGCCCACTGCCAGTCTTCATATTCCATATTGACTCTCTATGGAGTAGACCTAACATAGTAAAACAACAACAACAACAACAACAAAACCTCAATTTCTTTTTTTTTTTTTAAGATTTTATTTATTTGACAGAGAGAAACATAGTCAGAGAGGGAACACAAGCAGGGGGAGTGAGAGAGGGAGAAGCAGGCCTCCCGCCAAGCAGGGAGCCTGATGCGGGGCTCGATCCCAGGTCTCCAGGATCATGACCTGAGCCAAAGGCAGTCGCTTAACCAACTGAACCACCCAGGCGCCCAAAAACCTCAATTTCTTGATGAATAATTCCTCCTTGAAGAAATCTAACCAAGAGGGCTGTAGTATCAGAGGAGAGAATCATGAGGTCACACAGAGTGAAGGCTCTAAGCCAAAACAGAAATAAAGACCGAAAGTCTATTACATTCCTTAGTGTGAATTGATATTTCTTGGAAGTTCTTGCTGAATGGGATATACTGACTCTGCACATACATCGTAGGTTTAGTAAACTCAGTGTGGAGAATCTTGCTATTTCAGAATGAAACATGCACTTATGTTTATCCCTTTGAAATTTGGCTTCCTGGTGGCTGCCACTTAAATTCGGTCCATTTGTATCCATGGCAACAGAATGGGGATGGGGGCTGTTAACTGGATATGGATATAGAGAAGAACTCCAATATATATATGTTTTTTAACTCAAAGGGAAAATCAGATTTAAAAAATATGTTTATAAGAAAATTTTAAAATATTTATTTATTTAGAGAGAGAGAGTGGGGTACGAGGGATAGGACGGGTAGAGGGAGAAGGAAAGAGACTTCATGCTGAGTGTGGAGCCTGATGTGGTGCTCAGTCTCATGACCCTGAGTCATGATCTGAGCAGAAACCAAGAGTTGGATGTTCAACCTACTGCACCCCAGGCACCTTTATGAGCAACATTTAAGCCCCATGCACATGTTTATATCTTTAGAGTGCTAGCTCTCTGTGTCCTTACGATTTAGAAATAGCTCACTGGAGGAATATATTTATATACAAGTATTTTCCCAATTTGAGAAAGTACTTTGTGAGGTTATTATTCAATTCTATAACATAGTTTTTGCTAAAATTGCTACAGATTTACCATAATCAAATAATGTCACTTAAGTATATTTTTTATTCATATGTAAAATAATCACTTTTACTGTTATTGATACATTAAAATATCACTTTTAGTTGATTCCACTTTGCAACTAATTCCAAATATTAAATTATTCCCAGAAAATTCTTGGCATCAAGCTCCTTTGCAAAACTAGGGCTCAAAATCTTGGCAGTAATGGGAAAGTTGTACAATGATTGTTAAGATCTTTCATTTTAATCTTGTTCCCACTAGAGAAGATTGATATAAATAAAATTTAAATAGAAAACACATTTCAGATGCCAGCAGTGAAAAAGACTTTGTCAGCCTAATGAAAAGGTATCAATTTTCTCTACTTTATTCAATAAATTGTGAGTCATTTTCTAAATGGATTAGATTAAAGGAAAGTTCAAACTCCCAGTGAGATGCTCTTGGCACTGATGGAGACTTTAGACATGAGCAAAAGAACCAGGGCACATAAAACCTCTTAGGCCTCTTCAGATCTATAAAATTGATAGCAAGTAAGAGAGCAGTGCCTCTAACCCTGAACTCACCTATTGCCTGAGAGGCCAAATCCTGGGGAATTGAACAAGACACACTGTTTCTCTTATTTTATTAGGATGTCATGGTGGTTGAGTAAATTACAACTGAGAACATGAAAATCTTGGGAGGGGTGAGTCCTGATGAAAAGCCTGTGGCTCTCAATGCTTTATATGCCTGTCTCACAGAGGTATGATAAAATAAGAAAACATTATGTTCTAATGCGATTATGCTCACACAGCCTCTGTGGGAGACTTTGATACCTTCAGGTTTATTATAATTAATTTAACTTCAGAAAACACAACCTAACTTTCATGTGAGGATAAAATATATAAACCTTGATCAGAGAACACTCTTGGACCCAATCTGATTCTTGCGTATGTGTTTGAAATAGCAAAATAATTGATAATTGGTTATTTTTGTAATTTGGAAGTACTTTCCCAAACCTCCTTAAGCATATACATTCTTTGCCAGCTCCTTGAGTAGTGGAAAATAACAATCAACTCTTTTATTTTCCCCTACAGAATACCATACAACTAGCATGGTTGTTTTTGTGGAAATGCCTGAACGGTTTGGAAGAGTTTAGATTTCCTTATCAGAAAATATTTATGGACTATCTGTTCTATGCTTAACGCCACTTAATATAGGCAGTCTGAGTTATATAAAAGCATGCCAGAGCTTTCACATGAGTTTTTAAGTAGAAGAGGAAATAAGAAATGTCATAAGGTCTTCATTTCTAAATATTTTCTTTCAACAATATTGAATACCTAGAAACTGCATGATGGCGGCTGAGGAAGACCCTGAACTCATCTCGTCCCATGGGTACACCAAATCTATTTTCACATATAGAGCAATTAGGAACAGTTTCTGCACAAAAGACGATGGGGGAGCTGCATAAAGAAGGGTAGGATAGACGGAGAGATGGTTGTGACGGGAATCCCACCCCCAGTATGATGATCTTTAGCAGGAAAAGATATCACTGAGAGGCCACTTCACTTGCCTGTCCTGGAACATAGTGGGAAAAAAAACCCAGTAACTTAAAGGCAATCTAGACCATAAGTGAAGAAAATCTATTTACTAAGCTTAGATCGCTAAAAGGTAGGAACTGCTAGAGTACTCTCAGAAGGGGGAGGTACTAGCAAGCTCCATTTCCTACATTTCTTTCCTGCCTTGATAGCAGGGGTCTTGGTACCCTAGCCATCCTTCTAGAACAACCCAGAGAGCCCCAAGGCCCCAGCTCATCCCAGCTCCAGCCATTCTACCAAGGTGGCACTGATGTGGTGAATCTCAGGAATTCCCTGACCCACCCTGGTTCTGGCTCCAAATGTACCATCCAAGTCATTCTGCTGGGACTCACCCCAGGACCTTGGTCCATATCCACATCAACTTCAGGTGTCCTACCAGGATGGCCCTGGTGTGGTGTACCTTAGGACTTCCCTGGCCCACACCTGCCCCAGCTCCAGAAGGTTCTATCAATGCTGCCATCACAGGCAGGCTGCAGATGAGAGCTTGCTACACAAGGTAAGTCCTTCTAATCAGGAAGAAGTAGTAGTTACACCTAATTCATAGAAACAAATACAACAAGTCAAACAAAATGAGGAGACAGAGAAGTATGTTGCAAATGAAAGAACAAGACAAACTCCAGAAGAAAACCATAATGAAACAGAGATAAATAATTTAGCTGATAGAGAGTTCAAAGTGATGGTCATAAAGATTCTCACTGAACCCACCAAAGAATGGCGGGACACAGTGAGAACTTCAACAAAGAGTTAAAAAATGAGGAGTTGGGAAGATGGCAGAAGGCCAGGTGACCACATTTCAGGGAGTCCCCTGAAGGGAGCTCAATTCCTGCAAAAAACACTACAGGAACACTGTGAGCACCCATGAAATCAGCCTGAAATGTGATATTTTGCACTTCTGGATCACCACGGGGGACAAGGACCATAGGCAAAGAGGTAGGAGAGAAGTGAGAGCGATCGAAGGGTTACCCAAAGACAAGGGGTGCGGGGGAGGAAGTCCTCAGAGGCGGCCTATTGGAAGGCAATACCCCAGCACGAAAGTGCTCTATGATCGGGGAACAACAGCAGATTACAGTCTGATTTAAAGCAAACAGAAACGGAGTGCCTGAGGGGCAGCCGGTGAATCGGGGAATAGATCTGCAGAGAGAAAGAGCACCGGTGCCGAGTGAGGGAACCTGGTGGAGCCAGCGACGTGGAGTCTATTTTTCCTCTGCCTTTTTTTTTTTCTCTTTCCTCCGCTGCTTTTCTCTGCCACCTTCTCTCCACCCCGTAGGCCAGGCACGGACCCCCCAGGGAAGGTGATTTTGCAGACTTGTATGGGACATGCGGGGCCATGGGACCTCAATCCCTCCTGCCTGGGGATCACACAGACTCCCGGGGCAGAGAAAAGATCGCGGGACCCAAAATCAGTTGCGGTTTCGAGGTGCAGGAGTGAAACAACAAGTGGGGGCTTTGGAAAGAAATCAAACCCGTGTATGTGCCCACCTGGTTGTGACAGGCGGCCAAGGGGGAGGCTGTGCACCCCCCCCCCCATCGTCCAGAGGGTTGCTAATTAGGGGCTGTCTCTGGGAAGGAGGTCTGGGCGCAGGCATCTTGCTCCAACCTGACTTCCTCAGCAGCTGAAAAAGGCTGTAAAGAACAACACCCCCCCCACCCCAGAACTGAACCCTGACAACCTGGTTACAATAGACTCCAGCCCCTAAGAAGGGGGTGGAGAGACACAGCCCAGGTAGAAGGGACTGAAAACAGCGCAGCAGGCCCCGCCCCCAGAAGGCAAGCCAGAAGCACAGGAGGACAACACCCAAACTGTAAAACACCAATGTGGTGGGGGGGAGGCAATTTATTAAACTCCTGGTACTGCCCCAAAAGCTGTATACTTTACTGATACAGTTTTTCACCTTATTTGCTTTTTTAACTTTTTTCTATTTTTACTTTTAAAGTTTCCACTTTAAACTTAAAAATTCACTCTCACATTTTTTGTTCTTTTAATTTTTAAGCCACTTTAATACAACATGATACTCAACACTCCATAACAATTTTTTACCTTGAAATTTTTTTCAAACACATTCCTGTATTTTCTGTTGTTGTTGCTGTCATTGCCTCTTGTATGCTTGTTGGTTTTATGTTTTTTCCCTTTCTTCTCTCTTCTTTCCTTTATTTTTTCTTTTACATATACATATAGTTATAAGCTTCAAGGCAATCCTACATCCTTATTCAATACTACCCCTATATACAACCAGTTCTAATCTCCCTATATCTTTAGAAAGTGGGCTCCTCCAACAATAATAACAAGACAAACCCGGGAGGATCTGAAATACTTTCCTTGCCCACAAGGAGTGTCTGCCCTCACCTTCCTGCCCTAGTCTGTCAGTGTTTCTGTGTAACTGTTTTTGCTTTTGTATCATATAAATACTGGTCTTGGGAGTCAGGTTGGGCTTCACTTTTTGTTCTCTTCATTTACTCTTGATGGCCTTTTTCTTTACCCTGTAGTAGCTTTGTACCATATAAATCCTACCACTGGGCCCCACTATGGCAGGGGTTTCTTTTCTTGCTTTCTTTCTTCCTTTCTCTTTTTTCTTTCTTCTTCCTTTTTGGTGGTGAATTCTGATTGCTCCCAAACTTCCAGTAACCAATTCACCTGGATAGTGGCTGATATATTTAGCTATACACCCCCTCAACCACTCCTCGCCACAATGACTCGGAGGAGGAACAACCAACAGAAGAAGAACCCTGAGACTGCAACCCCGGTCACAGAATTACTGGAAATAAACATAAACAATATGACAGAAATGGAATTCAGGGCAGCAATCATCCAAGCAATGGCTAATTTGGAAAAGAACATTAGTCTCAAAATGGAAGCCCTAATAACAGAAGTGAAAGCAGAGGTTAGAAAGGCTATTAATGAGATGCAATCTAATTTAAATATGCTAACATCTAGAGTAAATGAAGCTGAAGATCATATTAGTGATTTAGAAGACAGAAGGATTAAGAAGGAGGAGCAAGAGAAGTCTTGGAACAAACAGCTAAAATCCCATGAAAACAGAATAAAGGAAATAAATGATGCCATGAAACATTCCAATATCAGAATTATTGGAATCGCCGAAGGAGTTGAGAGAGAGAGAAGCCTAGAAGATATAGTTGAACAAATGATGGCTGAAAATTTCCCTAATCTGGGGAATGATACTAATGTTCATGTCCTAGAGGCAGAGAGGACACCCCCCCAAGATCAATGAGGCCAGAAAAACCTCCAGGCACATAATTGTGAAATTCGTGAATCGTAAAACCAAAGAATATGTCTTAAGGGCAGCTAGGGGGAAGCGATCCCTTACCTATAGAGGGAGAACCATCAGAATAATGTCAGACCTTTCCACAGAAACCTGGCAAGCCAGAAAGGGCAGACAAGACATATTCAGGAAATTACATGACAAAAATATGCAACCAAGGATAATGTATCCTGCAAGGCTGACTTTCAGAATGGAAGGAGAAATAAAGAGCTTCCAGGACCGCCAAAGTCTAAAAGATTATGCAACCACCAAGCCAGCACTACAAGAAATACTAAGAGGGGTTCTATAAAAGAGAAATGAACATAAGACTGACACAGAACAGAAATTTACAGAGGTAACCTATAGACACAAGAACTCCACAGACATCATGTTGCCTGACAAATGTATCCATCAATAATCACTCTCAATGTGAATGGCCTAACTGCTCCCATAAAAAGGCACAGGGTTGCAGACTGAATAAAACGACAGGACCCATCCATATGCTGTTTACAAGAGACACATTTTGAATCTAAAAACACTTCCAGATTGAAAGTGAGGGTATGCAGGACTATCTTTCATGCCAACAGAACCCAAAAGAAAGCCAGGGTGGTGATTCTCATATCAGACAAATTCGATTTTAATCTAAAGACTATAGTCAGAGACACAGAAGGACACTATATCATTCTCAAAGGGTCTATACACCAAGAAGATCTAACAATTGTAAATATTTATGCCCCCAACATGGGAGAAGCCAACTACATAAGCCAACTGTTAAGCAAAATAAAGAATCATATTGATACAAATACATTAATTATAGGAGATCTTAGCACACCACTCTCAGCAATGGACAGATCATCTAAACAGAAAATCAACAAAGAAACAAGAGCCTTGAATGACACATTGGACCAGATGGACCTCATAGATATATTCAGAACATTCCACCCTAAAACAGCAGAATACTCATTCTTCTCAGGGGCACATGGAATTTTCTCCAGAATAGACCACATACTAGGTCACAAATCAGGGCTCTACTGATACCAGAAAATTGAGATTATTCCCTGCATATTCTCTGATCACAATGCCATGAAACTGGAACTCAACCACCATAAAAAGTTCAGAAGAAAATCAAACATTGGGAAGCTAAAGACGATCCTGCTCAAGAATCTGTGGATCAACCAGAAAATCAAAGAAGAACTGAAACACTTCATGGAAACCAATGAGAATGAAGATACATTGATCCAAAACCTATTGGATACAGCAAAGGCAGTCCTAAGGGGGAAATTCATAGCCATCCAAGCCTCAAAAAATTGAAAAATCCCGAATACACCAACTCTCATTATACCTTAAAGAACTGGAAAATGAACAAAAAATTAAACCAACCCCTCACACAAGATGGGAAATAATTAGGATTAGAGCAGAGATGAATGAATCAGAAACTAGAGATATAGTAGAACACATCAACGAAACTAGAAGCTTGTTCTTTGAAAGAATAAGATCGATAAACCATTGGCCAAACTAATCCAAAAGAAAAGGGAGAAGACCCAAATTAATAAAATTATGAATGCAAGGGGAGAGATCATGACTAACACCAAGGAAATAGAAACAATCATCAGAAATTACTACCAACAATTATATGCCAATAAGTTTAACAACCTAGAAGAGAAGGATACATTCCTAGAAACCTATGAACTTCCAAGACTGAAACAGGAAGACATCGACAATTTGAATAGACCTATATCTAGTAATGAGATTGAAGCAGTTATCAAAAATCTCCCCAAAAACAAGAGTCCAGGACCAGACGGATTCCCTGGGGAATTCTACCAAACATTCAAAGAAGAAATAACACCTATTCTCCTGAAGCTCTTTCAAAAAATAGAAACGGAAGGCAAACTTCCAGACTCTTTCTATGAACCCAGCATTACTCTAATCCCCAAACCGGACAAAGACCCCATCAAAAAGGAGAACTTCAGACCAATATTGCTGATGAATATGAATGCCAAGATTCTCAACAAGATCCTTGCCAACAGGATCCAACAATACATTAAAAAGATTATCCACCATGACCAGGTGGGTTTTATCCCAGGGATGCAAGGGTGGTTCAACACTCGCAAAACAATCAAGGTGATAGAACAAATCAATAAGAGAAGAGAGAAGAATCACATGGTACTCTCAATTGGTGCAGAAAAGGCATTTGACAAAATACAACATCCATTCCTGATCAAAACTCTTCAAAGTATAAAGATAGAGGGAATATTTCTCAAACTCATAAAATCTATCTATGAAAAACCCACAGTGAATATCATTCTCAATGGAGAAAAATGGACAGGAACAAGACAAGGATGCCCACTCTCACCACTACTGTTCAACATAGTGTTAGAAGTCCTAGCAACAGCAATCAGACAACAGAAAGAAATAAAAGGTATTCAGCTTGGCAAAGAAGAAGTCAAACTCTCTCTCTTTGCAGATGACATGATACTCTATTTGGAAAATCTAAAGGACTCTACCCCCAAACTACTAGAACTCATACAACAATTCGGTAATGTGGCAGGATACAAAATCAATGCACAGAAATCAGTTGCATTCTTATACACTAACAATGAAAACATAGAAAGGGAAATCAGAGAATCAATTCCGTTTACTATAGCACCAAAAACCATAAGATACTTAGGAATAAACCTAACCAAAGAAGTCAAGGGTCTGTACTCGAGGAACTACAGAACACTCATGAAAGAAACTGAAGAAGACACAAAAAGATGGAAGACCATTCCATGCTCATGGATCAGAAGAATAAACATTGTTAAAATGTCTATACTGCCCAGAGCAATCTATACTTTCAATGCCATTCCGATCAAAATCCCACCAACATTCTTCAAAGCATTAGAACAAACAATCCTAAAATTTATATGGAACCAAAAAAGACCCAGAATTGCTAAGGAATTGCTGAAGAAGAAAAACAAAGCTGGGGGCATCTCGTTACCTGACTTCAGGCTTTATTACAAAGCTGTGATTACCAAGACAGCATGGTACTGGCACAAAAACAGAGAAATAGATCAATGGAACAGAGTAGAGAATCCAGATATGGACCCACACTTCTATGGGGAAAGCATGTTTGACAAAGCAGGAAAAAATATCCAGTGGAAAAAAGACAGTCTCTTCAATAAACGGTGCTGGGAAAATTGGACAGCTACATATAGAAGAATGAAACTAGAGCATTCTCTTACACCACCCACAAAGGCAAACTCAAAATGCATGAAAGACCTCAACGTGAGGCAGGAATCCATCAAAATCCTGGAAGAGAACATAGGCAGTAACCTCTTTGACATCGGCCACAACAACTTCTTTCAAGACACGTATCCAAAGGCAAAAAAGACAAAAGTGAAAATGAACTTCTGGGACTTCATCAAAATAAAAAGCTTCTGTACAGCAAAGGAAACAGTCAACAAAACAAAGAGGCAACCCACAGAATGGGAGAAGATATTTTCAAATGACACGACAGACAAAGGGCTGGTATCCAAGATCTATAAAGAACTACTCAAACTCAACACCCAAAGAGAAGATGAACACATCAAAAAATGGGCAAGCAACATGAAGAGGCACTTCTCCATAGAAGATATACAAATGGCTAACAGACACCTGAAAAAATGTTCAGCGTCACTAGCTATCAGGGAAATTAAAATCAAAACCACACTGAGATACCACCTTACACCAGTCCGAATGGCCAAAATTAACAAGACAGCAAACAACAAGTGTTGGAGAGGCTGCAGAGAAAGGGGAATTCTCTTACACTGTTAGTGGGAATGCAAGTTGGTGCAGCCGCTTTGGAAAACAGTGTGGAGATTCCTTAAAAAATTAAAAATAGAGCTACCCTATGATCCTGCAATTGCACTAATGGGCATTTACCTCAAAGATACAGGTGTAGTGAAAAGAAGGGCCATATGTACCCCAATGTTCATCGCAGCAATGGCCACAATCGCCAAACTGTGGAAAGAGCCAAGGTGCTCTTCAACAGATGAACAGATAAAGAAGATGTGGTACATATATACAATGGAGTACTACACCTCCATCAGGAAGGATGAATATCCAGGTTTTTTTAGCAACATGGACTGGATTGGAAGAGATTATGCTGAGTGAAGTAAGCCAAGTAGAGAAAGTCAAGTATCACATGGTTTCACTTACATGTGGTGCATAAGGGGTAATATAGAAGACAGTAGGAGAAGGAAAGTAAATGGTAAGTAGGGTAATTCAGGGAGAGAAATGAAACATGAGAGACTTTGGACACAGAAACAAATTGAGGGACTTGGAGGGAGGGGGTGGATGGGAGAGCCTGGTGGTGGGTACTGAGGGCACCTATTGCATGGAGCACTGGGTGTGGAGAATGGGCAATGAATCTTGGAACACTGAAAAAAATAAAAAAAATGTTGATATTGTAAAAAAAAATGTATTTTATGTAACCTAGAAAAAAAATTTAAAAATATGACAGAGCTAGTCAGAGTTGATGACTACAATAACTGAAATAAAAAATACACTAGGGAGGATCAACAGAAGAATGGATCAACAATCTGGAAGACAGGGCAATGCAAATCATCCATTCAGAATATCAAAAAGAAAAAAGAGTTTTAAAAAGTGAAGTTAGTTTCAGGAACCTCTGGGACAACATCAGGGATATTAACATTGACTTTCTAGGTGTCCAAAATGAAAAGAAAAAAAGAAAGACGGCAGAAAATTTATTTGAAGAAATGAGGGCTGAAATCTTTCTAACCTGGGCTAGGAAACAGACATCCAGCTTCAAGATGTGCAGAGTTCCAAACAGGAAAAACCAAAGAGATCCACACCAAGACACATTATAATAAAAATGACAAAAGTTGAAGATAAAGAAGAATCTTAGAGACAGCAAGAGAAAAACAAATAGTCACATATAAGGAACGGCCCACAAGACTGTTAGCTGAATTTTCAGCAGAAATTTTCAGGCCACAAAAGACTAGCGTAGAATATTTAAAGTGCGGAAAAGGAAAAATTTAGAACTGAGGATACTACCTGGCAAAGAATAGTATGGTCATGGATGGGAAGAATTAACATTGTTAATAGGTCCACACTAACCAAAGCATTCTACAGATTTAATGCTATCCCCATCAAAATACCAATGACATTTTTCACAGAACTAGAACAAAGAATCTTAAAATTTGTATGGAACTACAAAAAGTCCAGAAGAGCCAAATTCATCTTGAGAAAGAAGAACAAAGCTAGAAGCATCATGCATCCTGATTTCAAAGTACATTACAAAGTGATAGTATTCAAAACAGTATGGTACTACCATGCAAACAGATACATAGGTCAACAGAATAGAATAGAGAACCCATACATAAATTCACAAATAATCAATTAATGGTCAATTAATCTATGATAAAGGAGGTGAGAATACACAATGGAGAAAAGGCAGTCTCCTCAACAAATGGTGTTGAGAAAATTGGACAGCTACATGAAAAAGAAGAAAACTGGACCACTCTCTTATACCATACATGAAAATAATTCCAAAGGGTTTAAAGCTTTGACTATAAGACCTAAAGCTATGAAAATCCTGGAAGATAATGGGCAGTAAATCCTTTGACAGGAGTCTGAGCAATAATTTTTGGACCAGTCTTCTCAGCTAATGGCAACACAAAATAAACAGATAGGATTACATTGGATGAAAAGCTTTTGCATGGCATGGAACACCATCAACAAAATGAAAAGGTAACCTACTGAACGGGAGAAGATATTTGCAAGTTATATATATATGCAATGGGGGTTAATACCCCAAATACATAAAGAATGTATACAACTGAATATCAAGAAACCCCAGCAAAAAATCAATTAAAAAATGGGCAGAGGATTTGAGTAGACATTTTTCCAAAGCAGACTACAGATAGACAACAGGCACATGAAAGGATGCTCAACATCAGTAATCACCAGGGAAATGCAAATCAAAACCACAGTGAGATAGCATCTATACCAGTAAGAATGGCTAATTTCAAAAGACAAGTATACAATAACAAGTATTGGTAAGGATTTGGAGAAACAGTACACCAGTGTCCTGTTGATGGGAATGTAAATTGGTGCAGCCACTGTGAAAAACAGTATGGAGATTGCTATAAAAATTAAAAATAAGAACTATCATATGATTCTGCAACTCGACTTCTGGGTGTTTACCCAAAAAGAAAAAAGAAAACACCAATTTGAACAGCGATATATGCCCCTATCTTCCTTGCAATTTACAAGAGCCAAGATATAAAAGCAAGTTAAATGTCTAGGATAGATAAATGAATAAAGAAGATGTGGTAAATAGATTATGGAATATTAGTCATCAAAAAGAATGAAATCTGGCCCTTGACAATTACATGCATAGACATAGAGGCTACTATGCTGAGAGAAATAAGACAAAGAAAGAAATACTGTATGGTTTTACTTATCTGAAATCTAAAAACCAAAATAAACCAACAACTCAAAACAGAAACAGACTCCTAAAAATAGAAAACACACTGCTCTTTACCACAGAGGGGAGGAGCGGGGACAAAATGGGTAAAGGGAATTAAATGGTATAGACTTCTAGTTATAGAATAAATAAGTCATGGGGAGGCAATGTACAGCACAGGCAATAGAGTCAGTAATATTGGCACAATTTTGTATGGTGACAGATGGTAACAAGACTTAATTATAGGGATCATTTTATAATGTATAAGAATATCAAATCACTATGACGTACATCTGAACCTAATAAGGTACTGTATATAAATCATATTGTGATAAAAAATTAGACACTTTATATTTAAACATCCAGAATAAGCTTTTAGAAACTGCCAACACACATGGGAAAAGAAAACTCACAATTATTGGTACTTCGCAATTTGTTTTGTTCATGTTAATGAAGTATCAGGAAAGCTGGAAAATCAAAGGAAATCAGTAATATAAATACAACAATGTTTCAAGTGCAGTGATGTGCAAAAAGTCAGAATTATAGTTTTTCTGCCTTGGGCCATATATATCCCCTTCTCTTCTGACTTGAAAAGCTATTAGTTTAGCTAAACTGGAAGTAGGATGTAATGTAAACCCAAAGTTCAGTCTGAGGGCTGAGAATCTGGGAAAGAGGTAGGGATGGTTGTACTGGTTGTGGTGCTTTCGGAATCTCAATGTAACAGCAATCATTATTTAGTAATGCTGATTCATTTTTAATTTTTGTATTGATCATTTCTTTATGTCAAGTGATAGTAATATCCCCCTTTTTTGCTTGTAAATTGGCCAAAGACTCTTACTCTCTTTGTGCAGTCCTTTGCAAAGTGCTTCTCCTCCCATCAAGGGCAGGGAAGGGAGACAGAGGAAGAGAGGAGGGATGGGTGTAATAGGTGATGGGGATTAAGGAAGGCATCTGTGATGAGCACCAGGTGACTTACAGATGTGTTGAATCACTATGTCATCATACACATGAAACTAATGTAACATTGTATGTTAACTAACTGGAATTTGAATAAAATCTTTGTAAAAAAAAAAGAAATGGAGTCTATTTCCCCAGCCCTTCTTTTTTTTTAAATTTAAATTCATTTAATTAACATCTACTATATTATTAGTTTCAGAGGTAGAGTTTGGTGATTCATCAGTTGCATAGAGCACCCAGTGCTCATTAGATCACGTGCCCTTCTTAATGCCCATCCCCCAGGTACCCCATTCCCCCACGCACCTCCCCTCCAGCAACCTGCAGTTGGTTTCCCATAGTTAAGAGTCTCTTATGGTTTGTCCCCAGACCTTTTATCTGGGTCTGGTCATTTGATTTGTTTGGCCAATTAGAAATTAGCCAACAGGACATAGGAAGAGGCTTGAAAAGTGCTTGTGCTTGGGGCTTGGTGCTCTTTGGTACCACCTACTGATGAAAGGTCACATGGAGTATAGATTATTCCACCTGAGGCCTTTCTGGATTAATTAATTAGCCTGCTAACTATCAAACATATGACTGAGGTCATAATTGACTCCAGCTCCACAAAGTCACTGCTGACCTGTCCTCAATCCTCCTACTTCCTATCTTAAACACTTGCATGGCAGTTGCAACTTCAGTGGTTAAATCAGGAAAAGTGCTGCCATGCTGGCACTTATGTCATCAATGAACCAATATCACCACTCAATGCCTCTGGATTTCTTATGATATGAGAAAAATTATTTCATATTATTCAGCTACTCCAATTGGGCTTCTGTTACTTGCTTCCTAACATAATTCTAAGTAACACTGAAGGTCTTCAATAAATACTTGTGGTCTGAATGAATGAATGAATGAATGAATGGATGGATGAATCTGGTAGTTTCTTTCCACCAAAGTCAGCACACGGCCACTTCTATCCATGTAGTACCAGATAGTCATAATAGCTGAATAATTTTTGGGGGGAGGCATTAAAATTCAGAAATTCAGTTGACCTATAGACAATACTGAGAGTGGATTTCTGTCCTCATTATGTGTCTCCCTATTTTGCATGTACAATCATATCATCCTTCACAAGGCACCAGATGCTGAAGATAGAGAGTTGGCATGGCTTGATGTCAATTAGGCATTTTCCCAGAGCACTTCAGTGTCAGTGGCAATGTTGAGTTTTCTTAATTACAATCCAGATATGCTCACAATGGAGTAATACTAACTATTATGGTCTAGAGAAGCTACATTCAATTTTACTAAACTATTAAGATTCATTTGCATGTCTCTGCTACAATTTGGGCAGGAGGAAGAGAGCATTTAGAAATTGCTCTCATGGTGAAGTTGGTTTTTTTTTTTTTTTTTTTTTTTTTTTCTTTCTGAAGCTTGCTGTAGCACAAGAAACAAATTGGGAGAGGGCTGAAAATCAGCCATTAAAAAAGGGGGGAAAATAGCACCTAAACAAACTTCTAATATTTATTTATTTGCTGGTTTAAAATTATTTTCTGTCTTACCTGCAGCAAGCTGAAATCTATCTCTACCTGGGTCCGAGCCATGCGGACAGAGCCTAAAAATATTTTTGAATTGATGTGATTTGGGGAGAAGATAGGTCTAAAGAAAATTTTTTATTTTATGCTCTGAGTTTTTTAAGTTGGCTCTAGCCCAAGTGCCAGGCTCAAAAACCATTTTCATTTCACTTGCTGAGATGACAACTTTTCTCAAAGAAAAAGTAATAGTCAGTGCAACATGGCTTCACACGAAATTCTGAGTAAAAGCATACTGCTTTGTATCATAGGATTTTGTTAGGTCATAAGAGCCTCTTTTTATAGGAAGGAATATACCAAAAGTACTTCCTTTCAATTATGAATCTTATTATGTAAACTTTCTTGAGTGTTCTTTTTATATTCAGAAAGCTAAAGTATATCGAGTATGAAATTCATAATACACACATATTCTAGTATAAATTAATTCTGAGATGCATGATACTATGGAATGTAGGCAATCAACAGCCCTTCCTAGAAAGTAATTTAGATCAAGAGCCTAAACAGCTTGGAAATATAGACACATGTCTCAACTCATAGACACATGTCTCAAATCATATAGACACTCAACTCATACTTCTTGGCAGTTGAAGAAAAATGACTGATACTCAAAAATTCAATTAAAAAGTTAAATTTAGTCTTATTTACACTCATTGCTGAAACTGTTACCCTGTAAACCATCCAAGAAGCAGGACTCATGGACAAATAAAAATTAATCTGAAACCACTATTGTTCTTGTCTGTTATTTTGGCCTCTCCAGCAATAATTTCATTTCCCCTCTAAATTTACTGAGTTTACCTTTCAGGAAACAAGCTTCTTTTATACTCCCAATTTATGTGGTCATAGGTCCTAATCCCAACTACTTTGCATTCTCCTCCCCTGTGCCTCAGCAGTCGGTTCAGATGAAATGAAGTGAATGAAACTACCCAATGACTCCGTAATGAGACTTTGGCTCTGAAAGAAGGTCTCTTTGCCATGAGCTTGTTAAACTAGTAAGTCATAAATCTGAAGTATTCATGGCCCCGCCCCCTCAACCATGAAATGGTTCTCTTTGAGAAAAAAGACAACACGCAGGAAATCACAGCCACGAGGTGGTGACCAAGAGCCCAAGTCTTGAGCCCTGCTTGATGGTCTGAATCCAGACATGAATAAGTTGGTATTTGGACTTTTCAGTAGCAAGCCACAGATCTTGTTTTGCTCAAGTCAGTTGACCGTGCCTGTGTAACTGATAATGGCATGAACCAAGTAATATAACTAGTACATGGTTTTGATGCAAATGGTGGTGATAATGTGAGTTTTACTGACAAGTTTATCATCTATGATAAATTAACAATCTATTACACATACCCATGCAGACATACCTACTATGCAAATTTCCTGAGTACCAAATCACTTAGGTGTAGTTGTCAAAAGTGAAATCTTTGGAATCTGATTCCCTTGCTTTAAATCCTGACGCTACTGTACAATCTTGGGAAAAGCATAAAACTCTTCTGCCTCAGTTTTTAAATCTATAAGATGGAGATAATAATAGGACCTAGATTAAAAGATAGTAGAATTGAAGGAATTAAAATACATAAAGCCCAAGCTCAGTTCTTGATAAAAATGTCAGCTTTTCATTATCATTATACAAGAAAGCATCAGATGAACTCATCCAGATGAAATCCAGTTAAACATGAAGGTACTGCATTTCTGTACTATATTGGGGCTAAGGACAAATTGAATTAATTTCAGTCTATACCCTAAGCCTAAGAGCTCTCAGCTCAATAAAATAGAGTTTACTCAATCAATGTGGTCAGTGCAATGATAAAATAAGTAATACTTTGAAATCATAACACCTCTTGAGCACGTATGTCAGCCAGGCAACAAGCTCATTGAATTGTATTGATTCTATAATTTAATCCTTGTAACAATTCTGGGATGTGAGCAACATTATTAGCCCATTTTAGGGAGAAGGAAATTGGAGCAAAGGAATGTTATAGAACTTGCCCATGCTTACACAGCTAGTAAGAGGCAGAAGGGTAAATTAGGCAAAACAACTTTCTCAAAGCTGCGTAGAGGTAGAAAAGTGATGTCAGGGATAAGTGCTGAAGGATGAACAGTCGTTTGCAAAATAAGCCAAATGGAGATGAGTAATCTCAGTGGAGGTCACACTGCACAACCCAGTGACATGAGCTAGAATGTTTATTCTTGAATGATTGGTGGCTTGGCATTTCTGGAACACAAGTGCATGTTTGTGGGTGAGTGAGGGCAGGTAAGGTTGGTTGTATCTGAGGTATTGTGAAATCTGATCATAGTTTTTTAATTAACTAAGCTTTATACAAATGCAATTGCTGTGGCAAATCAAGGATGCCAAGAGGTTAAAAGAAACAATCACTTTTGATCCAGCACAAGCTGTCTCATCTCAGATAATACTATTTCCCCATCAGATGGATTTCCCCTCTTGGGCCATAGTTCTGCATGTGGAAAGTGCAGTTTAGGAGACGGCTCTGCACATGAATTAATTCACTGGACAGAAACAAGTAGTCTGGCCTCAATGAATATTTCCTTCTGTTCATATCTCCATCAGAGGCAGCCTGGAGGATGCTTGCTCAGCATTTGTAGCTCTCCTCTGATGGCAGGCCACTTGATGGCTTGCAGAGCCCTCACTGCACCCAGGCTGTAAGACAAACTGGGCATCCTTGGTTTATAAACAAGGAGCCAGGGCAAAAGTAACTGGATGAGGCCATGGCCCAAGTAAAGAGCTCCACTGAGTTTTAACCACAGGGTATACCTTTGTGATACTTAAATTTATATCAAAAGGGAACATTACTTCCTTGTTATAAATGGAAAATTGGTATGTAAGGTCTAAACAAAACAGAACAAAACAAGGTTATTGAATCTAGTTAGATACTGTCGTCCTAAGGTGAAGTCCTCAGTTTTAAAAAATTGGTGATAAGTAAATTTTAGAGAGGCGTTAAAAACATGAGAGTACCAAACTGAGATCTTTCCTTCCAAGATGGCAGGCAATCATAATAAAACAATCTCTCTCTTTTGTTCTGGCTCTCTTGATCTTTTTTCTTGCCTCATATAATAGCAGGAGGTAGCAAGAACTAGTTCTATCCTTAGATGTCATACAATATCCTGATTGCTTTCAATCTAAGACCACTTTTAACTGAGAACAAATCCAAGAAATAGAGACATTGGAGACAAATTGAATTGACAGAGACAAATAAATAAAGAGACAAATAAATGAAACTGTAAAGTACCAAAAAAGCTGCACTCTAAGTAGCTTAAGATTTTCAGCTGGTGCTCACCATAAAAATGTATAAACGAAGGCTAACATTTCTTGAAGGACAGTTCAGTTTCAACTGTGTCTTCATGATGAAAAGCACCAGGCTGAGAACTCATCAGTCTGGTATTTTAAGACATTTAATCACTGGATTTGGAAGACGGTTTCCAGTACCTGAACGTCCAGAAAAAATATTAAGCAATCAAGTTTTATCAGTGATAACCAATGAAAGAGAAAAGGTAAATTTGTTCCTAAATGTCATTATCAAGATGAGTTGAGCCACCTCCAACATTCCTTAAAAGACCAATGGCCTTGAATGCTTAGGATTGTGAAAGAAATGATTTTTGAAGATAAAAAAAGGAAAAAGATGCATCGAGGCACTCTCTGAGATGAACGGAGACCAAACTGCTTCTGCTTGTATTGATTACAATGAACAATGTGAATTGGATTTGGTGAACTCATGACTGGAGCCACCTGTCAACAGTGCTTGGTCCCCACACATTTGAAACTCTGTAGGTTACTACATTCCGCGCTACTCTCAAAGGGCATGTTAGTTTTAAGAAGAGCTCATGGCTCTAGTTTAAGAGGTTTCATCAGGGAGGAAAAAGAAGCGGATAACAAACCTCATGTACTTTATATAGAGTATTTCACTAATGCTCATGGCAACTCTGGGATGGTTGTCGTTAGCATGTCATCCACATTTTATAGATCACAGAGTTACAGATTTTAAGTAGTTAGCCCAAGCTAATTAATGAGTTAGGGTGCAACTCAAGCTTTTATGAACCTGATGTTTCTTTTTTTCTTTTTTTGACACATTTTTTTTCTTTTTATTCCACAGTGCTGTTGGAATCACAGATTTCATGACACCAACATCAGCTTGTTCTTTTTACATACCTAACATCTGCTTCCTTGTCTTTTGGCAATAATACCCTATTTTTCTTTTGGGGAACTACTCTTCTCAAAATGTCAGTCAGATGCTTTGGGTGGAGCTGACTCCAACCTTTGGAGACAGAGAAGGCATTTGACCAGGACTGTCCAATCAGATCCATACTGTAGATTAGCAATTGCTGTAAAAAAATTAGCTACTCCTCTCATTGAAAAGTAAACTATCATTTCCCTTCTGTTGAAACTGGGTTAACCCTCGTAACTTGTTTGAGCAACAGAAAACAGCAGAAGGGGCATTCTAGGATTTCATAAAGTAGGTCATAAAAAGCCTTGTAGTTTCCACCTATGCTTCTTGGAATCTTCTCTCTGGGAATGCTGAGCCATCCTGTTAGAAGATCAACTACCCTGAGACTACCCTGTGAAAAAGGATATAGACAGCATATTGGCAAAGCCAGCTAAGTCCATCCTTTCAGCCATCCACGTTAAGCCTGGGCAAATGAGCCAGTTTTGGCTTTCCAGACCAGCCTACCCCAGTAACCAAATTAATACCAGGGAATATCTGGTAATGTAATGTAGGACAAAAGAATCACCCCATGGAGACTTATACAAATTACTAACAAAACAATAACATGTAATAAAATGATTATTGTTTTAAGCCACTTAGTTTGGGGGTTATTATGCAGCAATTAAAAATGAGAACTATCTCTTTGGCCACAATGATTGGTTCAGAGATGAGCCTGTGACCTGAGTCAATCAATGACATTCATCATAGGAGTTTTGCTAATGCAATTGGGAAAAAGAGGCCCCCTTCTCATTCTTAGGTAGTGATCAAGTAAGATATAAAACTGGGGCTGCTAGTAGCTTCTTTTTACTATTGGAACAGAGCTTGTTTGAGACTGAGTCCATCAGAGAAGAGGAGAATGGAGAGAAGGGTAGTGATCACTGAAAACAATCATAGCACTGGCCTTTTATTTCATGGCAAAATAAGCTTTTTGTTTAAATTAGTTGAATTTTTTTCTTGCTACCAAAAAAGCTATACTGGGGGACAAAGGTGAAATGGGAAGGAAAGGTCTGCAAACAATGAAGTAAAGGATTTCTGGCATGTATTTTTGTACATGTGTGCATATATTTTTTTTAAAGATTTTGTTTTTATTTATTTGAGAGAGAGAGAGCAAGAAAGAGAGAAAGAACATGAGCTGGGGGAGAGGCAGATGGAGAAGGAGAGGCAGACTCCCTGCTGAGCAGGGAGCCTGACATGGGGCTGTATCTCAGGACCCTGGGATCATGACTTAAGCTGAAAGCATATGCTTAATTGACTGAGCCACCCAGGTGCCCCAAAGTGTGCATATTTTAAATGAATATCAAAGGCAGTTTAAAGGTGAAGTCACATTAAAAGAAGGACAAAGGGGCACAAACTAAAGGCACATCTAAAAATATTTTGCCAGACCTATAGAGGAAGATCTCAATTCAAAGGTCATTTTGATCTTTCTAATTGTACTTCTAAACAATAACAAAAGTTCAGATACATAGGACCCTGAGATCATGAACACAGAAATCAAGAGTTGGACACTCAACTGACTGAGCCACCCAAATGCCCCAAAATTAGTATCAATTTTTTAAAAGTACATTTTCTTAAGTAGCTGCTCTATTATCTTTCATTTATTGGTAGAATAATCTCCACTTTTAAAAGTTAATGAATAATGTTTTCTAAAATATAAAGTTTTTGGAAATGCCTCAGTTCTATATTGTGGGAAATCATCTAAGTCCACTAAATAATGAGAGAAACAGAATGAAGCTTTTAAACAAATTGGTAGTTCTATTTATTGGGGTTCTGCTCTGAAGTGGTTGAGAACTTTAAATGGGGCATCAGTGAGCCCAAGTTTCTTGTAACCCTGATTAAATCATGCATCTTCTATAAACCTTGGTGCCCTCTTTCATCAAATAGGGATGATCATATTGTTCCCTCTTGGTAGGGGTGTTGTGTATTAAACAGTTAATAGAGATTGAATTGTTGGGATGATTGTGTATTAAACAGTTAATAGAGAAAGAAATTAGAAGAGGATGTCTCAACTCTAAGTGCAATCTCTATCATTTTTTAAAGATTTTATTTATTTATTTGACAGAGGGATATAGAGAGAATACAAGTAGGCAGAGCGGAAACTAGAGGGAGAGGGAGAAGCAGGCTCTTTATGAACAGAGAGCCCGAAGTGGGGCTTGATCACAGGACCCTGAGATCATGACCTGAGCCCAAGGCAGCCACTTAACTGACTGAGTCATCCAGGTGCCCCTGCGCAATACGTATTATTAATGAGGATGGTGATGCCTGCTATCATCACTTCCACTACTTAGAACAATTCCTGATATATAACAAGTGCTTAATTAAATACTGGAAATCACATAATATTTATTATTGTCTATTGTAATTCTACAATGATATATTTGGTTTTAATTTGAATAAGTAAACTATATTGAGAATTTTAATAAAGGCAAATAATTCCAACAAATTATCTTTGGCAACTAAGACTACTGGGAAAAGTTAAAAGATTGTTAAGTCTGGTAAATATTCATCTGAATTTAATAATATTCTTTTAAAATTTGAAACGATGTATTTCTTTTTACTAAATAATCCTTGGTATTTGCTTTCTTAAAGTAAAGGATTCCTCAGAATCATTTTTTGGCATGAAAAACTCATGTAATTTATCCAGTTGGCACTCCATTTCCTCTATTCAGTTAACTCAGGTTTTACTGTTTTGATATAAGAACGATGGTTACCTTTTCTAGTGTATTTCTAAATGAATTCTAGAAGGAACAAGTTATTTCAACTTGTCTGCCAGTAGAAATATGTGATAGCAACCTACTGAAACTATAAAGATAATTACGTTAATAACATTTATGGCAACTGCATTTGCTAATAGTATTATTTTCACATTTGTTTTCATACCTATTACTTCATGTTTAAATTCATCATAGCGGAGAGGGTCAAGATGGCGGAAGGCCAGGTGACCGCATTTCAGGGAGTTCCCTGAAGAGAGCTGAATTCCAACAAAAAAACCACTACAAGACCACCGTGAACACCCATGAAACCAGCCTGAAATGTGATATTTCCCACTTCTGGACCGCCACGAGAGACAAAGAACATCGGCAAAAAGGTAGAAACAAATTGGAGG
>PITA01014867.1:37824-52186 GCA_004023965.1 Spilogale gracilis | reverse complement strand
GTGTAGGGTTCCCTGGACCACACGGGGGACAGTCCCCTTCGTGGTTACGTGTGTAGGGTTCCCTGGACCCCACGGGGGGGATATTCCCCTTCGTAGTTACGTTTGGAAGAGGGTTTATTGTCTCTTGGAGGAAAAAATGCCCTCCAGGCCCCATTGAGCAGCTGTTCATCGGCAAGGATACACAGAGGGCGGACAGCCTGTTCACAGCCCTCCCCTGTGCTCGCGTAAACTCGCCGCACGTGTGCTGCCCCGTGACTGCTCTCCTGGGATGGACTGCGCCGGACACCGTGTGTCAGGTTCTGCCCCAGGAGAGGAGTGCGTGCCATGGCAGGTCCTTTAAGATTTGGAGTTTTGTATCGCATCCAGGCACCAGGCATAAATCAGGAGAACCGCGGCTCTGCCTATGCTCATGGCCCAGGCACAGACAGACAGAGGGCAGGGGTCAGCCTGGGACACCAGAAGGAGGTTTTCACTCTCCTGTTAGGCTTTCTCAACAGTGTCAACCCAGCTCCCCTCTTTGCGGATGAGAGAGTGGTGTGATGCCATCTTCTCTCTGCCAGTAGTATGATTGGACCTCTTGAGCAACACAGCCCCCAGTGAAGTCCTGACCTCTTACAGCGCACCCTGCCCACCGCCCTGCAGGTGCACACTGACTCCAGCAGCCCTGCGTGAGCCCGCACCGCGGTGTCTCCCCCGGAGGAAGAGCGTCAGGCCGCGGGGTCCTGGGGAGCTCCAGAGTGCCGCCTTCAGTTCTGCTGGGAACAGGACAAAGTTTCCTTTTTTCTTTTTCTTTTGGAATCAGGTCTAAACTTTATCTTTTTTTTGTTTGCTTGTTTTTTCATTCCCTTTTCTCTTTTTTAGTATCAGGCTTTTTTTTTTTCTTTTTCTTTGGAATCAGACTTACCGCTTCTAGTTTGTGTATTTGTGGGGTTTTTTTGTTCTTTTGTCTTTTTTTGGATCAGGTTTCAGGTCAGTGGTTCCTCCGTTGTATCTAACACCCAGTGCTCATCACATCACGTGCCCTCCTTAGTGCCCGTCACCCAGTTACCCTCCCCTATCCCCCTCCCCTCCAGTAACCCTCAGTTTGTTCCCTAGAGTTAAAGAGTCTCTTATGGTAGGGCGCCTGGGGCGCTCAGTCAGTTGAGTGTCTGCCTTTGGCTCAGGTAATGATACCAGGGTCCTGGGATCAAGGGCCACCTTGGGCTCCCTGCTTCTCCCTCTCCCTCTGTCTCTCCACCTGCCTGTGCTCTCTTTTGCACGCTCTCTCTCTCTCTCACTCTCACAAATAAATAAATCTTTTTTAAAAAGGCTTTTATGGTTTTTCTCTCTCTCTGATTTCATCTTATTTTATTTTCCCCTCCTTTCCCCTAAGATTCTAAAGCATGTAAAACAGCACTATTTTTAGTAGGAATACATTCACATATAGAAACAATTACCTATGGAGTAGTGGTTACTTCCGGCAGAGGGGAGAATAGTAGTGAGTGAGGAGTACACGGCAGTTCAACTATACTGATCTTTTTTTTTTTTTTAATTAGGTGGTGGTGTATGTTTGCTTTATTGCTCTTGATAAACTTTAGATGCATTAATATTTTATAATTTTAGAAACTTGACAGAACACATGATTGGGAACTTTAGAAACAGTGGAGGATATTTTTTCTTGAAATCTATGTGAGAAAAAGAAAAGTTGGAAAAGTCAAAAAAAACAAAAATTAGTAATCACCATCACTACAATATAACATTTTAGAACCTTTACCACAGTAATGGAATTTTGTTTGTCCTTTCCTCCTAGAAATGGGAAGATTTAATTATGGTTATGTAGTAAATGTAAATATTGTCCACCTTGACCCTGTGAGAGTACAAATGAAAGAAGGTGGGGGGTAAAAGTAGAGAGGAGAGCCAAAGGAAGCGGGGAGGGCCGGTATGTTGCTCTTACAGAAGGTCGAAAGAGACAGCCTAGAGTGAGGAAACAGAAAATAATCAAAGCATTTGCTTGTAAACTACTGAAGTAAATAAGAGAGATGCAGATAAAAGCCATACAAATATGTTAAGATATAATGAAGTGGTTAATTTTACTAAATTTCATTTCACAACAACAACAAAAAAATCAATGGAGAATTTTACAGTCTTTATGACAGCACCTTGTTTAGGGATATAATAGAAATTAAGTACCCAGAGAAATAGCTCAAATGTTGTAAAATGAGATTGGAAGACTGGTGAAGACGTGAACAAGGTGGCTAATATAAGTAATATGTGGACATATGACCTTAATAGTACTTTAACCACACTGCATTTCCAGGATAGATTCTTCGATGACTCTACCCCACTTGTTTCTAACTTCAAATACTGAAATGTGGATTGCTTTGTAAGGAAGTAAGAACCATGATGGGTTCATATTTTTAATCTCATTTTAAATACCTTGTATATAAGGAGTATCCAGTAGCATCGTGAGAAGGACAGGGAGGCTCACTCACTTCAAAGGGATTTACATACTTGCCTGTCAGTAAAAATTTTGAAAATTTAGTCCCACAGATCAAATTTAAGAGAGTAGATGTTATTCTGAGTCACCTAAACTGAAAATAGAGTTTATAATGGCAATGCAGGCAGAGTTCCTTGCTATTGTGTAACATTGGGAACCGTGACACTATTAATTAAAAGATATAAAATTGAAATCGTTTTCTTATTTCCATAAGCCAGTTTTTTTGTCCTGTTAGAGAGAGACTCTCTAAGTGGAGGCAAAGCAAAGCAGTTATTTCCAAAGTGTCCTAAGGCCCCCCCCTCCTTTTCGCGTTGCTGTGCTCTGGGCTCTGGGCGAGTAATAAAGCCTTTGAGCTGTTGGTCCAAGGTCAGGGTCAGCACCTTGAGGGCAGCCCTTCCTGTTCTGATGTAGTAGTTTCACTTGGGACAGTTTAGTTTTGATGGCATTTTATGTTTTTGATGGGGAATCCCTCTTCACAATTCTACATTTAGATTAAAAAATATAAATTTTAAGGTTTTAAGTTTCATTTTGATGGCTGATGTCTTCAATTTTAAATCCTTTTCAGGGGCACCTGAGTGGCTCAATTAATTAATAGTTAATTGTTAAAGTAAAAAAATTAAATTAATGTTACTATATTTGTATATGAATATATAATAAATTAAATAATAAATATATTTAATTGTTTTATTTTTAATTAATTTATATTGATTTTTATAAATTTAATTGATTAATATAAATTTATAAGTAAATTTTATTTGTTTAATAAAAATAAATATATAAAATAAAATAAAATAAAAATAGATTAAATTAACTTAAATTAAAAATCAACCTAAAATCCTGAAGTGGACTACAGTTGTTTGGAAGAGGCTGCCCACCATTCTCAGAAGCCCTGGACAAGGACCCAGGGAATAGGAACTGCGGTCTTTTAGCACCAAAAAAAAATCTGTTCATAATTCTTGGCATATTTCTTTCTGAAGAGGAATGCATTGTTTTCACTGCATCTGACTTTTAGAAATCATTCTATTTGAACTGTTGACTCTGAAGATTCTTGATCCAGCCACCCCCGCGGCCAGGGTCGGCACACCATGCCGCAGTCCGCGGAGCTGTGGGGAAGGGGCTGCCTGGTGGCCCGTTGGGCCATGCCTGTGCGTGTGCCCCGTGTTCTCGGTGTGTGGGGAGGGCAGGTGGGAAAAATATATGTATTTTTGATACAGTTAGCATTTGTGAAAAAAAAATAATGTTGATGGCTCTGTTTTGGTTATTTAATGCAGTATGAAATTCTTCAGTAATTTGGTAAAAAATTGAAATGAAAAATATAATACTGTTTTTTAAAGGAAATAATTACAGTAACAAATTTATTTACAAAACTTTTAAAAAATATTTTATTTATTTATTTGACAGAGAGAGAGATCACAAGTAGGCAGAGAGGCAGGCAGAGAGAGAGGAGGAAGCAGGCTCCCTGCTGAGCAGAGAGCCCGATGGGGGCCTGGATCCCAGGACCCTGAGATCATGACCTGAGTTGAAGGCAGAGGCTTTAACCAACTGAGCCACCCAGACGCCCCTATTTACAAAACTTTTATCACTGGATAGTACAGACTTAATTTGAGTTTTGAAACTTGTAATCAGTCTTATTCAGATTTTCTATTTCTTCCTGATTCAATCTTGGAAAATTGTATGTTTCTAGGAATTTATCAATTTCTTCTAGGTTCTCCAGTTAAATTGTGTATAAGTTTTGTAGTCTCTTAAAATCCTTTGTATTTGAATCATGAATCTTGAATCCAATAGGAAATCTTAGACCAGAAACAGAAATGAAAGTTGAACTAGGAGTCAGAAATCTCCTAGCAAAGAAAATAGCCCAAGACCACATGGTTTCATTGATGAATTCTACCAAACATTTTAAAAAACAATCACAATCATTATCAAGTCTTACAAATAATGGAATAGAGTGAACGCATTCAAAATCATTACTACCCTGATCCCAAAGCAGGATAAAAACAATACAAGAACAAAAAATTCTAGTTTGTCAGATATAGGTATTGCCACTCTGGCTTTATGTTGACCTCCATTTGTGTGATAAATGTTTCTCCATCCGCTCACTTTCAAAGCTATAGATGTTTTTAGGTCTAAAATGAGTCTTTTCTAAGCAGCGTATACATGGATCTTATTTTTTTAATCCATTCTGACACCTTGTGTCTTTTGATGGGAGCAGGTAGTCCATTAACGTTTAGAGTGGTTATTGATTGATATGTATTTAGTGACATTTTTACTACTTGTTTTGTTGTTTGTGGAGATTTTCTCTGTCCCTTTCTTGTCTTTGTCACTTTGTCTTTCCTTTCCATGCAAAAAATTCCCCTTAATATTTCTTTCAGGACTTCACTGGTCACAAACTCCCTTAGGTTTTCTTTGGGAAACTTTTTATCTTTCCCTCGATGCTGAATAATAGCCTTGCTGGTAGAGTATCTTTGGCTGCACATTTTTCCTTTTCAGAATTTTGAATGTATCATGCCACTCTCTTCTGGCTTGTTGTGTTTCCGTGGAGAGATCTGGGGCTAGCTTTATACGTGTTCCCTTGAAAGTTAAGAACTTCTTTTGTCTTGCTACTTTTACGATTTTTTCTTTATCACTACTTACTGCTTCCTGCACGTGGCTGTGTGTTCATCCTCCAGGACAGGGAGGCCTATGGCACTGGCCAGCTCCCCTCTCCCAGAGAGGTGTCTCTGTGAATGCTGCCTTCTAGAGACACTCCAAGATGAGTGAATAATCTCCTTACTGTGTGCCCCAGACGTTCTTCAGATTTCTATTTCCCTGCTTTCTCTCCAGGAACAGGGAAGTGCCCTCCAGTCTCTATCCCAGCCAAACCCACTGACCTTTAAATCTCCAGGCTTTGGGCTCCTGGGTGGCTCAGAGGATTAAGCCTCTGCCTTCCGCTCAGGTCATGATCTCAGGGTCCTGGGATCGAGGCCCGCATCAGGCTCCCTGTTCAGCAGGAAGCCTGCTTCCCCCTCTTTCTCTCCTGCTTCTCTACCTATTTGTGATCTCTCTCTCTCAAATAAATAAATAAAATTTAAATAAGTAAACAAACAAACAAACAAATAAATAAATCTCTATGCTTTAAGACCCGCTAGTTGCAAGAACTCACAAAATTCAGTTCCTCTTATTTTCCAAGCCCGCGTCTTGGGGGAAACGTTCTACTTGTTCGTTCCCCTCTGTGTTCCCTCTCTCCACAGCAGCCCAGATCCATTTCTCCCCTGAACCACGTCTCCACACTTTCTACCTTCTCAGTGTGGCCTCTTCTCTCTGTTTAGTTGTGGAGTTTTTTCTGACAGTCTTCAGGCTGATTTCTGTGGAATTTAGGATGATTTGATAGCTATCTAGTTGTGTTCCTGGGACAAGATGAGCCTCAGGTCTCCTGCTCTGCCACCACCCTGGGGAATCTCTGCCCTGTGTCTTTTGATTGGAGCATTTAGTGCATTTACATTTAAAGTAATATTGATCACTGTGTTCTTACTGCCATTTTTTGGTTGTTTTTGTCATTCTTCTCTGTTCATTTTTTCTTGTTCTTCTCCCTTATAACTTAATGACTTTCCTTAGTGTTGTGTTTGTGTTCCTTTCCTTTTATTTTTTGTGTACCTGTCATAGCTTTTTGACTTGTAGCTACCATGTGACTCATATACACCAGCTATCCACATAGCAGTCTGTTTTAAGTTGCTTGAGCTGAAATCCATTCTAAAAGTACTGTGTTGTTCTCTTGCCCATGTTTTATGTTTCGATGTGTTACTTTACTCTTTTTATTTTGTGTATCGTTTAACCAATTATTATAGATGTGATTGATTTTACCAGTTCTTTCAACCTTCCTAATAGTTTGCAAGTAGCTGAGCCACTACCTTTACTATTTGTTTGCTTTTATCAGTGAGGTTTTTTCTTTTATAATTTTTTACTGCTAGTATGGCATTTTTTTTTCCAATTAAAAAAGTCACTTTAAATTTTTTGTAAGTCCAGTTTAGTTTCAGTGAACTTTATTTGTCTGGAAAACTCTCTCTCTCCCTCATTTTTGAATGATAATTCTCCTGGGTAGATTTATTCTTGGTCATATGTTTGTTTGTTTGTATTTTCCTTTTAACAATTTAAATATATGATGCCATTCCCTTCCGGCCTGTAAAGTTTCTGTCATTCCAAGATGATAGTCTAATTAGTCTTCCTTTCTATGTAACTAGCTGACTTTAACTTGCTACTTTAAAAATTCTGTCTTTATCTTTAATTTGTGACATTTGAACTATAATCTGTTTTTGTGTGAACCTCTTTAGATTTGTCTTGTTTGGGGTTCTCTACTCTACTGGATGTCTGTCCTTCCCCTGGTTGGGGAAGTTTGCCACTATTATTTCCTGAAATATGTTTTCTGTTCCTTTTTTCTTTCTCTTCTGCCTCCCGGGACCTGTATGATGTGAATGTTTTATGCTTAAAGTTGTCCCTGCAGTCCCTTACGCTGACTCCATGTAGTGTGTTTTTCATTTCAGCTATATGCTTCAGTTCTGAATCATTCTGTGTAGTGTGTTCTATCACTTTTTAAAGTTTGTAATTGTTCATCTGATTTATCCTGAGTTCAGTTAGCATCTTTGTGACCATTACCTTGAACTCTTTGTCAGGTAGATTTCTTATCTCCATTTTGTTTAGTTCTTTGTCTAGGGCTTTTCCTTGTCCTGTTGTTTAGAACATATTTCTCTGTCTCCTCATTTTGTCTGACTTCCCGTGTTTGTTTTTATGTAATAGGTAGGCCAGCTATGTCTCCAGGTCTGGAGATATTGGCCTGAGTAGAATGGCCCCGTGGTGGCCTTTGCTGCCGTCCCTCCCAGTCACCAGAACTCGCCATTACGAGGACATCCATTGTATTCGTCGCATGCACTCTTCTGTTGTGTTTGGACAGTGACTTTGGGGCACACTGATGGGCAGGGTAGCCCCTGATGTTGCTGGCTGCCAGGCCCAGCGACTGTCAGCACTGGTCCCTCAAAAGCCACCTGTCAAGCATGGTAGGGAAGGAGCTGCTTTGGATGGGGGATGCTGAGGCTGCTTGCTGGGCATCGTGGGACAGCCACCTTTCGTTGGGGGGAACTGCTTTCCCGCCAAGGCTGCCCGATGCTTGTGGCAGTATTGAAGCAACCTGTGGGGGGGCCTGCCTGAGCGGGCGGGTCTAGAGAAGAGGGCCTGGGCAGGGCACATGTTGGGAGCAAGGTAGACAGAAGTGTTTAAATGATGCTCACCTTTGCCTGGCCAGCAGCAAGGAGTGTAATAGGAACTGGTACCTACTTCCAATCCCAGAGGAAGTTCCTACAGACCCTTCTCCTTTGGGCACACACCCAAAACTGGTGAAGTTCCCCCTTCACATGTGACCTTCGTGCTTTTCAAACTGCTGCCTCTGTGGGGTTTGAAAACAAGTGAGTTTGTGCAGAAGCCCTTTAAGGATGCCGTCTTGGTTTTCTGTATCCCTCCAGTTGGGCTGTTAAGACTCACTGATTTTCAGAGCCAGGTATAATGGCGATTTGGCTTTCTGGAGCAGGTTCCCAGGCTGCACCCAATGTGGGGCCGAAACTCTGCTCCTCAGATAGGGTCTTCTTCTCATTTGTGGAAGCTTTCTTGCTTGTTGGTCCTCACTAGACCACATCTCTGCCCTTTCATCTTGTTTCAATATGGCTTTTATGTATAGCTTTAGTTGTAAAGGAGCTGTTCTTTTGTGTCAGGTCATTCTCAAAGAAAGTTCTTCTTACTTATTTGTATTTTTAATGTGCCTGTGTGAGAAGGTGAGCTCAGAATCTTCCTACTCTGCCTTTTTTATGTCTCCTCCTTCGTTAATTCATTAAAAAAAATACTTTTGAGCACCAGCTGTGTGCCAGTACACTTACTCTTGATGGGTAATAAGGAGAAGGAGTGGATATAGGAGCTGAATTATGAAAGGAAGTCCGTAAAGTCTTTGCACACAGATATCCTGGATACAAGTATTCTAGCAAGGACGTAGATAATGCAGAGTGGAGCTAATGCCTGTTAGGGTGCTCAGCACATACAAAGAGCCTAGTTGTTATTTTTGCTGCTAAATATCATCATCATCATCATCATCTCTGAAATGCCATTTACTCATTGAGTAAAATAGGGAGAACGGTATAATGTTTCTTCAATGTCATTTTTTAAATTTTTTAAAACTTTTTCTATAACCCAGCAACCCTCTCCCTCCTCCACCCCCACTGCCCAGCAGCCCTCAGTTTGTTTCCTGAGACTAAGAGTATCGTATGGTTTGTCTCCCTCCCCAGTCCCATCTTGTTTCATTTTTTTCCCTCACGACCCCCCATCACCCCCATCCCTGCCTCTTAAATTCCTCATATCGGAGAGATCATATGATAATTGTCTTTCTCTGACTGACGTATTTCACTCAGCATAATCCCCTCCAGTTCCATCCACGCCGTGGCAAATGGCAGGGGTTAGTTCTTTTTGATGGCTGCATAGTATTCCTGTGTCTGTGTGTGTATATACCACCTCTTGATATCATTTTTTAAACAACATATGATATAGTCTTAGCAGAAGGTTTTTTTTTAAGTATAATATCCCAGTTGTGTGAAACATATATGCATAGTAAAATTGTTAGAAAGTAATATACCAAAATGTCAATAATGGTAGTCTCTGGTTAGATTGGTGATTTTATAGTTTTATATGTATGTGCTTTTTTCCTCTTATTTTTCCTTATTTTTTATATACTTTTGTATTTTTGCTATTGATACTGGACAAGCATGACTTGTATTTTTCAGGGAGAAATCAATATATTTTTTTAAAGATTTTATTTATTTGACAGAGAGAAACACAGCCAGAGAGGGAACACAAGCAGGGGGAGGGAGAGAGGGAGAAGCAGGCTTCCCGCCGAGCAGGGAGCCCGATGTGGGGCTCGATCCCGGGTCTCCAGGACCATGACCTGAGCCGAAGGCAGTCGCTTAACCAACTGAGCCCCCCAGGCGCCCCTGGCGTGTAGGAGTTTTAATGACAGATCCAACCATCTGAAAGGCAAACTTGTTCTGAGCAGCAGTGGCCTGGGAGACACAGGTGATGGCACCAGGTTTCCTGACAAGGGCCATGGGGGGAAGCATTCTACCACAGTTGCAGCCACTTCACTTTCTCATCAATTTGATTTGGAGTTTCCAGCGTCTGTACACGACCACATGTCACATGGAGACTTCTTAGTTGTGAGATGCATATCCAGGATTTAAGTCCCTGAAATGTGGCTCTTACCTGAGTAGTGAGAAGGACGTGGTATAGCCCCTTCCAGGGAGATTTAAGGGCAGTCTTTGTTCTTAATGATTCCAAATCAGAAAAGGTCTATCCTACTTTTTTTCTGCATAGAGAGATGTTCTAGTAGTTTTAATTGCATATATGTATTTGAGTTCTTAACTCTCAGGAACTTTAACTAAGGAGTAAACAACTGGGAACTGTCTTTTCCATTAGCATTCTGTGAATTTTGCAGATTTACACTTTTTACGATTTCTAGAAACATGCTTTTTTTCTTAGGAAATTTCTTAGCATGGCACATATGTTTACTAATAGATGCAAATATCTTTAGTTGCTATGTAAAAGGGAGCAAAAAGTGGGTAAGCTTATGTTTAGTGATTAATGTTTTATTATTTTATCTTATCTGGAAATGATCTAGATATTCGATAATTTTCTATTATTTAACTTAGGAAAACTTTAAAATTTCAAGTTACTAAAGAGATTTAGAAAGCTATTTTAAGTCCATAGTCTTTATAAAACATAATTATTGCTAAAAGCTCACCTAAAAACTTTTTTATCATCCATGTCTGTTTAATTTACTTCTTCTCAATAATTACTTTGAGATTACCCATGAAGACTTACGAGGCATTAGACAAACTCAGCCATAATTCTGTTCTCTTACACTGACAGATTTTGCAACAGAGATAACATTAACTTGACTAAGAAACCCAAAAAGAGTAAGAAGTTAACGTCTGCATTATAGTCAGTGTTTGTAACTTTAAGACATGTATTTTAATCAAATCAGCAAACCTAAACTAGCTTTAATACCAAATATCTTATGATCGCATAAACCTAAAAAGCATTTGTGTTCATTTCTATTATATTTCTGAGATTTAAAAATAATTTAAGTGCTTATTTTTAAGCCAATTACATAGGACTCTTTACAAGTCTCAGCAACACCATCTGGAGTTGGAAAATGCTGCACATGTACAATAGATGCACATAAACACATAGACAGAGATCTTACTGTTTTCAAAGTTTTTAGCCATAGGACTGGTATTATGGTTCCAACTAGTAATGCAACTAGTCAATATTCACTAGTCTGTAAAAGAACAGTTGGACCCAAACTGTTCTCCTGAAAGAATAAGTTAAGGTTACCTGCTCAGATGGCCTAAGATTTTTCTGCTAATATTTGTGGAAAAGACATATGATTTTTCATTTATCTAAATTTAAAATTAACTTTTCTTTTTTTCATTCTACTTATGGTAAGAATTACTTCTCAGAAGTCTGTACTTTTAATATTTTCATCTCGAAGGCAGAGGGAAAGAATGCAAGTTCTTCCAAGGACTTTGTTTTCCCAAAACCAATAATTTAAAACCCTTCAAGATAAATGGGAGGTCTGGAGATCAGGGAAAGGAATAGGTGAACTTTGGCCTCTCATGCTACATTTCTGGTTCTGAAAAACTTCTTTTAACCTTAGCGTTTTTTGGCTATTTAAAGATAAAATGTCGCAGTTCACTAGAAACACCCTCAGAGTTGACCCTGGGAGAGGTACGTATGGGCCCTCCTTTGAAGGCAGCTATGGGGGCGTCTATAAGTCCATTAACTTGGTGGACTTTTGTTTACAGTCATGTAGTCAAATTTTCAGAGAAGGAAAGGTATTCAGAGGGTGACTAGAATGAGTATTCAAAGGGGGAGAGCAGGGAGCGGCAGAGTTACATGAGTCTTACAGTCCTTGTAGGCTTTCCTATTTATTATTTGTTACCAGCCCTTACAGTGAAACTTTTAATAGACTTATTTTGGGAAAGTTGAAGATTTGCTTTTTATGTTCACTTCTTAAATGATCTTATCCAATTAGATTATTCCTCATAATGGCCCTTGTAATTCCCCTGAGGGCTGGCGGTGCAGTAAGACCCAAACTGCCGATGGGGTGCAAGTCACATTTCTGTACAGCCTTGATCTGGGGACCCTAGCCTGACAGTTACCAAGTGACACTCTTCAGGACACAAACAAACTTAGGAAGAGTTTGCCATTTTTGTAGGTATTTACAGTTTCTAGGACTGTGGTTCTTAGATATAAAATAAGGAGATGTAGTAGAAGGTGATGCACTTAACTAGATTTTAAGGATCCCATTTTGTTGTTATTTATTTATTTATTTATGGTGGGTTTTTTGTTTTGTTTTGTTTTTGTTTTTTTTAAGATAAGCCTTGGGGTCTCTTGGAGCCAGAGTGGTTCCAAAGAGAGGGATCTGCTTCAGGGCTGGGGTTGTATGGTGTCTTCACACAGTGTGCCTTGTGGTACAGAAGTTTTCTTGACGTTGGAAGGTGACTTGATGTCAGTCTGATCCCTTCCATGAACGACTTACGCTAACACGGGAGTCTGTGGCTTAAGAGACGAGCATTCTAGCAGACCTTAAATGCCGAACATGTACCCACCAGTTTTTGTGGCCTTTCGGCCTTTTAAATCCCTGTTAGCAATGGCTTTATCTACACCAAAGCAGACAAACAAACATGCACTTACTGTATCAGTGGTAACCAGGAGGAGTCACTGTGTCGACCAAGGGAAGGCCCTGGACACACCCCCACCAGTTCCCTGGACCCTTGGCCTGGGGCACGTGTTGAACCAGCAAAGCCACGGAACTGGGACTGCAGACTGATCTCCAAACAAAATGCAGAAGTGCAGTCGCCACCACTAGTCCCCAATGTTAGAACCTAGGAAGGGTTCCAAACAAATGGGGAATGACGCACTGAATTGCCAGCAGTTACCTGCATGGAATGTGGAGATAAAACCGAGGACTGCGGTTTTCCACTCAAAGTCTTGGGGCTTTGGGCAGAATCATATGCCAGTCCAACTGGGCTGGAGGCAGAACCGCCAGCCCCAGCGGGCTCCAGGAAGAGCCATGTGCCAGCTAACTGCTGTGCCCTGTAAATGAAAGCCAATTAGACTGGGAGCTCAGAACCCAGAGGGAACTTACTCGCCACCCTTAGAAACAGCAAGAAAGACAGTGAGCTCAAAGGGTTTATGGGTCCTACACATTGTTTTCATTGTTCCTCAAGCCATCAGAAGAGTCCTTTTGCCCCAACTATTATCACCAAATCTGTCTAACAAATACTCAACTGAGTACATGTGAAGATCCCCTGGCTTTACTAAATGATTCGTTAATCAGGCAGCACCCATCCAGCAAATAGAAAGGAGCTCTGTTCAGCTGCAAAAAAGGAAAAGTTTTAAAGTTTTTGAAAGTAGAGAAGGAACAGAAAAAAAAATTTTTTTTCACAAAGAATGCATTGTTTTAGACAAGATATCCCTCCTTAAGGCAACAAAAGTTGTGTACCAGTAAATTTCTTAGTGCTGCCCAGAAAATTCAATGTTTATTGGTTAAAGGTTACATTCTTGGGGAGATTAAAACTGCACTTAGGTTAGGTATTAAGTTTTGATTTGCTGATGTGGGGCCTAAACATAAATGAGTCCATTCGGGGCCTGTGGTTTTCTTTTATTTTTGTTACTAAAATTTTTTTTTCCAGTGTTTCAAGATTCATTCCCCATTCCCCACACCCAGTGCTCCACGCTTTAGGTGTCCCCAGTACCCTCCACCAGGCTCTCCCATCCCCCACCCCCCTCCCTCCAAGTCCCTCAGTTTGTTTCTGAGCCCAGAGTCTCTCATGTTTCGTTTCTCTCCCTGGATTACCCTACTTCCCATTTCCTTTCCTTCTCCCGCTGTCCTCCAGGTTACCCCTCATGCACCGCAAATAAGTGAGACCATGCGATACTTGACTTTCTCTTCTTGGCTTATTTCACTCAGCATAATCTCTTCCAGTCCAGTCCATGTTGCTACAAAAGTTGGATATTCATCCTTTCTGATGGAGGCATAGTATTCCATTGTATATATGGACCACATCTTCTTTATCCACTCATCTGTTGAAGGGCACCTTGGCTCTTTCCACAGTTTGGCGATTGTGGCCATTGCTGCGATGAACATTGGGGTGCATATGGCCCTTCTTTCCACTACATCTGTATCTTTGGGGTAAATACCCAGTAGTGCAATTGCAGGGTCATAGGGTAGCTCTATCTTTAATTTTTTAAGGAATCTCCACACTGTTTTCCAAAGCGGCTGTACCAGTTTACATTCCCACCAACAGTGTAAGAGGGTTCCCCTTTCTCCACAGCTTCTCCAACACTTGTTGTTTTCTGTCTTGTTAATTTTGGCCATTCTGACTGGTGTAAGGTGGTATCTTAGAGTCGTTTTGATTTGAATTTCCCTGATAGCTAGTGACGCTGAACATTTTTTCATGTGTCTGTTGGCCATTTGTATATCTTCTACAGAGAAGTGCCTCTAAGTGTCTCTTGCCCATTTTTTGATGTGTTCATCTTCTTTTTGGTTGTTGAGTTGGAGGAGTTCTTTATAGATCTTGGATACCAGCCCTTTGGCTGTAGTGTCATTTGCAAATATCTTCTCCCATTCCGTGGGTTGCCTCTTTGTTTTGTTGACTGTTTCCTTTGCTGTACAGAAGCTTTTTATTTTGATGAAGTCCCAGAAGTTCATTTTCGCTTTTGTCTCCTTTGCCTTTGGAGACGTGTCTTGAAAGAAGTTGCTGTGGCCGATGTCAAAGAGGTTACTGCCTATGTTCTCTTCCAGGATTTTGATGGATT